>NXFV01000631.1:0-150977 GCA_002803225.1 Gamarada debralockiae | reverse complement strand
CAGCTCCTTAGATATTAGCTAGGTCTAGAAATGCCACTATATTTCGCCCCCAAAATACAGCTTAACAGACGGGATTTCGAGACGGGGAAACAAGCATCTTACACGTTGATTTCAAGACTTTTGAACGGCGACCGAGCTTCGTAGACGTCTTTCGTGTCTTCCTCTTTACAAAGGAACCTATAGATTCAAATTGTTTCTTCCAATCGCGGCCAGTTATTTTCCTAATACCACAGTCCTTTGAAATCGAGCGTAACGACTTCGACCCGCTATCTCGAGATAACGCATCAAATAATCGGCACTTTCTTGTAGTCGTAGCTTCTCTATTAGCAAGAGGTTCAGGGGACGGAGTATAGAAGCGTTGGCCTCGAAGGTGGGGTGCCATTGTAGAGTTGAAGTGGTTTGTTTAGTGTTATGGCCCGTGCGCGGAGAATTCTGACACCCGCTGTTGATCCGGACCAGCTGGGATCCGGTGGGCGATAGTGACACAATTACAATAAATCAGACTCAACCTAAAATTTCTAAATTCGACACGTGAAAATCTTTTCTTTGTATAACTTCTTTCCCAATATATAAAAATGCCTAGAGTTCATCCTTAAAATCTTTAATATCTTAAAAAATAAATTTAAAGAGTAATCTTCGATAGCAGCTTCTTCTGAATCTCCCTCACACCCAACCTATGTAGGCGAATCTGGGTCGCGAAAAGCTGTCGTCCTGTCGCTGACAGCCGCGTCTAATTAGCCCGGTTGGTTAGTTGTCCAAAATGGCATACCAAGCCAGGCAGGCGGCCATTAGACGCCGAGTTAACCAGGGGTGGAGTCAAGAGGACGCCGAAGAAGAAGGCCCAGGCGTATGTGCGGAAAGTTATAACATTAATGGATGTTCGAAGCCCGAACGTACGGGTTGCGTATCCGATACGATATCACCGCCGAGGGGAACATTCAATGATATCCTCGTCATCAGGACTAGTTAGCTGAGGAATTTAGGATTTTGCCTTCTGACTTTGGTTAGCGTCGTGAAAAAAACGATAGTATACTAATAGACGACGAGACGCAAGTTTAAGGGAGGTAAGAAAAGTAGTCTTTTACTAAAAAGTCTTTTATTAAAAGCGCCTTAGTTGGTAGTGCCTAGACTAATCAGCTTACCAGATTTCTAAACTTTCACTGAAAACCCACCATCCTCTCCACACTCACAACCTGTCCTTGATCACGTTTTAAGAGCTACTCCGGGTCCCCTCGCTAGCTCCTTCTCTAGCACGAACTATAAATACAGAGATGTTATCCTATTGCTGCAACCTTAGCCAATTATCTAGTGATATCCTGCTGACACTGACCGAGGCTACGTTCCTTCCGCACTCTACACACTACTGCTCCTTTACAGCAGTGGTCAGGGAGAGCTGTGACAGAGGAGGAGTCTCTTTCGGACAGCTTACCAGACTTATTGAAAGCATTGGCCATGTCGGGAAGATTAATGACTTTACTATCAAGCCGATAGGTAACATTTGTTTTACTTGAGTGGTTTTAGCTATCATATATCATCCCAGCCTCGTTCGGCAGAAAGACTATAGTAACTGCGACAAAAGCACGCCATAACCACATTGATTCGACGCGTACCTGACCTAGGATAGCAGAGCCGTTGATATCAAGGCTCTTTCGTCGCAAAGGAGTAAGCCGTCAAGCAGCGATAATGATAGTGGTTTGAGTAACAGCGATCCTGAATCAAGCACTAATAACGATACACACGTAAGTGAGGCTAAGCGGAGACGTTCGAGCATAAGAAAGCAAAGCGTATGGTCACCACTTGATGAGCAGCGCTTGTTAGCGTACAAGAAGGAGGGTAAACCTTGGAACTGGATCTTCCGCAAGTTCACAGACAGAACTCGAGGCGTAGTACGCACGCGCTTGAGTATAGTTCAGGCCAGATTGAAATGAGCTTCCAAAGTTGGATGGGGGCGTCGCACCTGTACCCAGTTTGGTCGATTAAGTGCTCTCACATTAACATACATCAGGAGATTTGAGTTTATAAAAAATAATTTTGAATCCATTTTACCTCAGCGCCTTCCTTGTATTCTCTCCTCTTCCGTCCTTGAAGACTCTTCAACTATGGCATCCTTCTTTAAGTCATTTGACGTCCTGTTCTTTACAGTTTGGGTCGCGGGAGTCTGGAGGTGGAATAGGATACGCTGGGAAGGTGGCTTTGAATGCTCTCCTAGTTTCCTCCATCTCCGGAATCTCTTGTGAAGTCATAAGCTCTATACCTCATTCCTTAAAGACCTCTTCCACAAGTGTCCACTCCGCGTCCCATGACTGCTGCCTTAACCTTGACTCCCTTGTTCTAGCGGTCCTCACCCTATCCATTCCTGACGACCGTTCTTACCAGGTTGGCCTCTCTGTCAAATCAGACGATATTGTGTGGTAAATTCATGTATTGATAGATATCTCTAAGGAAGGAAAATTGGAGGGTTGCCAGAACCTGAGATATGTGTACACAACCGTTACCATAGCAACCAGCTCATCTGACACACACTCTCTCTTATGAGCACACGTTTGAGGTCGGCGAACTTCCAAGAGAAGTGCGGGCTTTGAAGCCCGTGGCCTGTAGCACTGGCAAGCCCATCGGGGCTAACGTTTGCTATGATCTTGACGTAGTTGAAGAGACACTGGTCAGGCATAAAGTCCATTCTCCAAGAGAGATCGGTGAATAGACAGACATAGACATCGCGGTTAGGGTTGAAATATATTGTCCTTCTCGAGCATCGTGGCTATCCTCAGAACAGAAAGGTGCGAAGTAGACGACTCTGCGCCAAAGTTCGCGAGTCTCGGCAGACGCGGGACAACGAAATGTTTGAGGCTCTCCTTTCACTGTTCCTGTCGAGAATATGGCGGGGTAGATGCGGCCGATGGTAGGTAATTAGGGGTCGCTCATTCGCAGGAGGCATTTCCTAAACCTTAGTCTGATTGTCTGAAACGCTTACCTCCCTGTTGTACATAGTATGATAAAGTCATTTTCTCCTGCAAGGCTAAGATGTGCAGATATTCTTTGACACAACTGGAAGTTGCACTCATTTTAAGGAACATGACTGGTAAATCCTAGGTGACAGCCTCCATGAATGCTGCCCGAAGCCTGTTTTGAGTCATGAGAGCGTGTACATTATGATTGGAATTGACACAGCTTTCATGAACACGGCGGTTCTGTACGACAAGCGCCTGGTTATCAGGCCACGAGTTGGAGGCCAACATAGTATGAAGGGTTCATGGTGTTTTCTTCAATTATTTAACTGTCGCTGTTCCCCTCAAAACAAGTCCATCACTAACTACTTAATCCTCTATAACGTTATACTTCCACATAAACAACTTCCATCCACTACTATTCCTCTGACAACCAGAAGTGTTCAGCAAGACATCATCGCCATGAACAAAATTCTCGACAAAGCCCGTTCGGCAGCTACCAACGCAGCGAAGAAGTTAACCAACGTTTCTGTCAGCCGCGGCCAGACTGCGTATCCCAAGGCCTCGAAAGACCTGGGGAATCTCGGTATACGCTGGGATTATGATGGAGGGGTAGAGTATAATGGGACACTCTACAACAAGTTCCAGATCCAGCCTAATGCCGGGAAAGTTAATTCAACCATTCGCGAGTAGCGAGGAATTAATGGCGGGACACATGCTGTCATGGGAACGATGTATGTAAAGAAGGACGCCACGCCAGAGGACGTTGCTGCAGTACAAGTACCCTCAATACCACTTCACATCTACCAGATCTTCGGCCTATAGGTCTCTCTATCCGCAACAGTCTTCCTCACAGCCGTATAAAGACTATCAGCAGTCTCAACGACAGCCACATTACCCCACCAAACTGTGGAATCGTAACATTCGGCAACGTGATGGTGAAGAAAATGACGATCGTCGAAAGAACGAGTCCAGAATTCAGCGCCCGTTATCTCCCCTGAAACCTCTCTAGAGGAATGAGAACATCAACTCATTGACCATCACAGTCAATTGTCTTGTTGGCCACTGCCTATAGATCTTCAGACAACATCCTTCAGGTATTCACAATCCTTGGGGTCTTCATAAAACGTCGCTCCGTTCATTTCCAACACCTTGCAGTATTCATTCATATCCAACGCCATTGCCAGCATACCCATCTGCGACTTGAGGAACTCGAGATCCGTGAGCTGAAGAAACCACACACCTCCATTCTTAGGCCATCCTAAGAAAACACGATCCGGCTTCGGGCGACCAGCATAAGCATCAGCCTCAATTTCCGCGGCGAAGAAGCTTCGCCACCATGTAGCGCCGATTTTCTTCAAAGAATCACAAAAGGCATCTTCGGCGACTGCATCGCTGTCGCGTTCCGAAGAAATGGCTGTGAACCGATCGATCGAGAGATGCTGCAAGAGAACCGGGTGTGGGTCGTACAGAATCCAGACGCCGCCAGTGCTGGGATAGCCATTGAGCTCAGAGCCGCCGCCGCCGAATGACAATCGAGGGGGAGGACCAGGCTGGCGAACTTGATACTCAAATACATCGACGGGTGGTTTAGGCAACGGGGCCCTCTGAGCGTCGGGCAGTGGCATACCTGGAGGTATGAAGATGGAGGTGATAAAGTAGAGAATTGAGGTGAGATATTCCCAAATCATTTGACCTGGTACTCAAATCAGCTATAATGACACTGTTAACCACATCTAAAAGGACTTACCCGGTTCGTACGACTTACAGACTGTTACGGGCCATTCGGACAACTTACGGACCGGCACGGATCTCGCGGTCACCCGTAAGGTCACGTGTACGTTCGCGAGCATCCGTAAACTGTCTAGCGTGCTTAGTTTTATTAACGTGCAGCAAAGATTCTAACCACCTATTTAGAACTGAAGAGGGGCTTCCAAACTAGCACCCCTACTTTTGCCTTATCTTTTTGCGATAACCTATGCAATGAAAGACTGAGGATTCCCAATTTTCTTATATAAGCTATATAGAGGGTATAAAAACACTGCCGCTGCTAATTTTTACAATCGTATTACTAGTCTCATCAAAGATACTCCCTCGACCTTGGTCCACATCTGGTCTCTTGCCAAAGCAGTCATAATACTCCGGCCACTGCTAGTAAAACGAGACTGACTATGGCCATCACTACCGCCTCTATCGTTGCTTTCGATACTATCGCCGATCTTACTGCTACTAACGCTCACAGTGTCGTCCTCGATGTCATCAGCACCAGCATCCCGGCTGAACCTACTCATCAAGTCCCCCAATTCATCTAAACTTTTCTCCTTAACCAGCTCTAACATCTTTAGCCTCGGCGGTAGCGTCCGCTCCCACACCAGCTCGAATCCTTTCAGGCCAATGCTCCTCTTTCAAACGACCCAATGCTCTTTGGCCTCTTCTTGTTCATAGATCATGAGCCCCTGAGCCCGGCATGCGGTGATCAGCTAGGACACACCCCACGCGTGCTAGTCTCGGCCATCGCAAAAGGTTTGCCGCTGTGCATTCCGCAAGATGTGAGATAGCTTCACCTTTCAGGGTTCGCATAGATAGCTGAGAACCACATCATTCGCCCTTTCAGGCTTTGATTGCGGCTTGTTTTCGGCTCATTTTTATCATCGCGATGAAAGCAGCATCTAATAGGTAAGGGAGGATCCAATGCGTCAGCCGGACCAGGTGGAAGAACTCATCCAACCATCGATCTGCTCTTCGGTATCCCAACCGTCGCTCAATCAACTCAAAGCTCTTCTGGAGGATGGCTCGGTATGACTTATTGCCCCAGCCACGGCGTTCCTTATCATCTTCCCACAGAAATAAGAAGTCGACCAGATCAGCCACCTTCTCAAACCGCATTTTGTTTCCTGTGACGAGATGGGGCGAACTAGTAACTCCATCTACACAAAACATCCGATGCATATCGTGATAGCAGAACTGGATCTCGCCTTGCCGTCTTACTACATCTGGTATTAGCTCGGGAGAATGCTGGTTAGACTTGAGCATAGTCTTCCAATATCCGTATCCGTATCAAATTGCTCGAGATTGAGAGCGTGGAGGTATTTAAGCTACTTGCTCCGGAGGCGGCGGCTACGCTGGACATTATACTGGTCATACCAAGACTCGGCCTGGTTAAACCGAATATAGACGTCCCGGATCCTTAACCGCGCGCTACCTGCGTTTGTACTCCTCATACATCAGCATATTCCCAACGACGATATTCTCCTCATGCGGTGGAGCTGTCAGATGAGCTGGTTGCTATGGCAACGGTTGTGTACACATATCTCGGGTTCTGGTAACCCTACTAATTTTCCTTCCTCAGAGATATCAGAGACGTCAATACATACATGATTTTACCATACAATATCGTCTGATTCGACAGGAGCCAACGGCCACGTGGCCCTGTTGGATTTAGGCAAGAACCAGCCAAGTCCACACCTTTCCACGGTATCCCGCATGCCTAGGCCTTCTTTCACAATCCGCTTCTGGTTATCGGTCTGTACCCAGCGGTCTTTATATAGCAGAGACTCGCGCTGGATAAGGTTGCTGCCATAGCAAAATCGGAGTGCTCTTAATGCTGTCACCATAACAATAGTCTCGGGCAGCGAGTATATCATGGCGGTGTGCGCACGAATGTGTTCAAAAGGAAGCAGTATTTATTGGTCTGTGCGGGGAGGAAAGCAAGCAGCTCTTGTATAGGGATGATGTAATAAGGGAGTGGGACCCGGGCAATATCAACCTCATCATCGTATAGATCCCACTGGCGCCAGCTCGCAGATCTCCTCCGCCATTGCCAGGGAGACGCTGTGTTCTTCTCGGACCCCATACGACTTCCCCCGGTTATCGGCAAGATGAGCATGAGCATGCTTCTTGCTGTGAAGGTAGCCAAACTCGCAGACGGCCTGGGAGAAGGTGATCCCTCCGCCTTCTTGTTGCAGTGACCAGATATATCCGGGGTCCAAGGCCAGGTTCTCTACGGAGTCATTGTCGAAGGCGTACACATTTGAGAAGTTGAATTGGATCTTAATCAGTGCGTAGAATTGAGAGTAGATCAGCCCATCTCGGCTCTCCTGCCCATGAGGAGCAGCAAACAGAGTCTGGCCGCATCATTGCCCAAGGATAGACTGTGCGTTTAGGATTCCCTTTTGCGTGGCTCCCATCTGCATTGAGGACAACCCGACTCTTGGAATACGCCTCGAGGCAGCACTTCTTCCACAGAAACACTTCTGCTTCACGATCCTCTGGAATGTGGTCATATGGCAGAGCACTATCTTCTGAGGTCACCTGCTTTGCGCGATCGACAAATGTGCGGTCCTTATTATAGAATTGTGGGTCGGTCACTGCAGACCACTTTGCCTGCCAGCTGTTATATGCCAGGGTCAAACTCTCATCCATGGATTCCAGCTTGGTATTCTTTGCATGGCCAAACAGGGTTGCACCTCGGAACCGATCAAGGCCCGGATTCTCGTCGATGGTTTTGAGGATGAGAATCCAGAGTGCATCAAGGTATTGAGGCTGTATGGCGTGTTTGACCAGCTATTCCTTCGCTGACTGTTTCCGGGCAAGACCCTCTGCCGAGATCGCAGTCGAATCTAAGTCGGCAATGTTGGCAGATGCAGGGTAATGCTGCATAATATTGGAGGATTTAATTGTCTTATTTACTGCTGAGATAATAACAGCACATACACGAGCTGCCTATCTTGTTTGCTCAAGTAAGTGGAATGCTAATAGTCACTCTCTAGATGGAGAGCTGGAAAGAAGATGAGAATTAATAACGGGTCCATTCCAATCGCAGTGCCGAAACAACAGTGGGGCATCTTGTGGAGAGGGGTATATTTGTTTGTCAATTCTCCACGGTCATTGTACGCTAGAACCCGCAATCCTAAGTGGATATCGGCCGTGAGGTTGAGAATTGGATGAGCTTTGGGCACCCAATTAATGCCGAGTCTTGCAAATGCCAAGCTGGTAGGAAAGTAACAGGTGCTATCAATGTCAAAAGTCACCTTGGCATGGCGATTCTTCTTGCTGACGGTGTGGTATTGGGATAAGCATAAGTTCTTCGGCAGACTCTCATTCCGTGTCCCGTCGCAATTCGCAGCATCCTGAAGAGGAGGAAAACTGCTGTAAGGATCCTGGAGAAACAGAACCTACTCGAAGTTCTGGGAATACAGCTCGTCTAGAGTAAGTGAGTGGCTCACTGGGACACCGAGTTCTTTCTGGTGCCTTTCTTGGTCGGGCGTTTGCGTCAGACTTGGATGCAATCCCTCAAACTCTGGCATACACTTAATAAGTGCCTACCATTGAAGGAATAGCCCAGCCGTACCAGAAAACCAAGGGGGGTTTGACATCACATTTAGTGGTGCTTTGCCAGAATGACCATGCACTAGGATTACTTTCTGGCTGCATCTGTGTATTCAACCTTACCACTTAGTATCCAAAGACGCGTAGGAAGCTAAGCATAAAACCCCTTTTCTAGCTTTGGAATCAACAACAAAGACAAAGAAGTACTAGAGCCCATCAGGGGTGAACAAGCGAAGCCGCTCGTTGCAAATCGCCGCACATAACCTCGTAGAACTCTAATATTCCGCGTCTCTGTCGATATTTCTGACCATGACTCGGTGAATTATTGTCGTTTATATCTACAGGAGCAAGATTTTATCGACAACAAAAACAGGGCGAAAGCGGGTCACAGAACAGTATGAATTATGGATTGAATGCAGGTATCTAATCTGTCTCATGTTCCTACACCTTGTTTCCTCCGCTCCGCAAGCATGAATACCTATGCGGTTAAAGGAGTGTGCGTGACTCTGCTCAAAAAGACATAATCCAAACGAGAAGTTGACATAGAAATCCTTCGCTCTTCACCGAACACCCACAATCAGAAGTCTACTCACTGTCTAATGTGTGAATTCACTGTCCCGTATTCCTGTAGCTCTGATGCAGACCTATATAAACAAGTACAGCTCATGCTCAGGACCCTCCATGAGGTTCTGAGCAAGAGCCCAATCGTTCACTGGAATGGAAGACGAGAGGTGGGAGTTCAAAGCTTCAAAGAGATGTAGCTTTTTACCGAAGTTTGGTTGGAAAGACGAGACGGGTGTATTTGGTTCCTGTGATGCTTGTCTGGAACGCTTGGGTAGTTCCACTTGTTGTTGAGCTCTTTGTCGTTGTCAAATTTTCAAAATGCTCCTTCAGCTAACTCCCTCGATTATTGAGGAAGTTGGTTCCTACAACATTTTTCACTTCGAGATCGCGATCAAGGGCCACGGCGGTGCTTTGTATGTACATGGCGAACAACAAGCCTGCTTGCAACGTCGTATCGTAAGAGCTGGGGCCATTACTCTCCGCCCACCTAAGCGAGATTATCGACGCGTCGCGTTTTCTGACACTTCCTTTTATAAATTAATCAATTCATCAACCATTCTACCTAATTGCCACAAAATCAGAGATGGGTGATATAATCTTGTCAAGTCCTTGTATTCCAAAAGAAAACGAAGAATGGCCTACTCCTGCGCGCGCAATTATACGCGGTATAAGCCGCCTTGGTTTTTTACAGCGCGATATCGTCCTGAAGACCAGTACTTCTCGACGTACTATTCGGGACATTCTACACTAAGAATACTACCACAGATCACGAAAAGGCAAAGTTTATAAGCCGCATTTAATGTCTGTTCGTGAGATCCGCCGCTGCATTCGACATATCGCAAAAGATTAGTCGACGCGCCGACTATCATTTGAGTAGGTCAAAGTACAACTAGGAGTCAAAGCCTCTGTCAGGACTATTCGTCGAGAGCTCCGCCGCGCAAGCTACCGACGCTATATCGCATGCCCCCGACCCTATATATCACGTAAGCAAGCTAAGAAGAGATTAGGGTTTGCCTTAGAGCATAAGTGGTAGGGGACATCCGACTCTGCGGCGTACCGGGACGATAGCAGACATAAAGGCGATTAGCGTAAGGTTATTTAGTCAAACGAGTCTACATTTGAAGTTAGAAAGTGTAAGAGGATCTAGGTTACACGCCGGGTAGACGAAAACGCTATATAGATTGTATGCGGTCGGTGTATCGGTTAGGAAGGTTCTCGGTCATGATTTAGGGGGCTATTGGCTAGGATTATAAGTCGCTATTGGTCTTTATAGAGAAGCTCCCTGACCGCAAGGGTATTTGCTGTAAGGCCTACCTCCAGCAAGTTCTACAGCCTGTGGTTTTCCCATTGTTTGATCAGCTAAGTCCAAAGTATATCTTTATAGAGGACGGGTCTAAAGTATATGCGGGGAACGCTCGACTCCCTAGGCTACAGCATAAAATCAGAGGGTTTGCTTGGCTTCCTTCTTCGCTAGATCTAAACCCAATTGAGAAGATATAGCGATGGATAAAAGAAGAGCTAAAGAAATTGCTATATGTGCCGAAAAATAGGGAAGATATGTATAGGGAGCTTCAAAAGCTTTGGGACCAGGTAGACCCACGTGACTTCCGGCACTACACAGAGCAATTGACTTGCAAAATTGAGGATGTGATTGAAGTGCGTAGATTAGCTACTATTAATTAATGTACAACTTTAATTCAAGCTTAAAATAATTATTATTTGAATTATAGTGATTTATATAAGTTAAGGGGGCATTTTCATGGTTCTCGCTTAGGTGGGCGGAGAGTAATGGCCGCAACTCTTACAACCATTGAATCGATCATCTTTGCGCTCGGAAGAATTGTCTGGTGACTAAGATGTAGATATATAGATATTTGATAGCTCCTGAGCCTCTCAGCCAAGGAAAAGCCGGGTGTATCTCCCCTGCTGACATGTAGGCACTGCGGAGGGTAAGAAAGATCTGTTTTTTCCCAATTGGAGGGTAGTTGAAAGACAACTTGTTTTCTGGACGAATGTGAACCAACACTGATTATTGGATTCAGGGATATTGGAATATACAAGTAGCCAAAAGCTACACCAAACCCATCATCAATCCCAAAAAGTGACGCCTCCAGAAGTCAATTTGGACATGAACTCAAACACCAGAATACAATAACATCAAGCCATCCTTGAACTTCATCCCAATCTATTCCCCTCTTCCGCGATAACTTCCCATCTTCTCGATGGAGCTCATAATGCCGCTTCTCACACCCAACCCACTACCTGGCCGCATTCCCTGGGAGCTACCACTTCTGCTTCTCTCGTGGCCGCTTCCGGCCGGCGCACCAAAGCCACCTCTACCAATACGACTCTCTCCCGGCGCGATGCTTGAAATACTAGTAGGTGCTCGTAGACCGGATGCTCGTGATATGCTGCCACGAAGGTTCTGCATAGTCATAGGTTGCTTTTGCGGAGAGATATTGGCAGCTGCCTGAGGAGCGGAATCCATATTTGCCAGCATCTCATCGAAAGCAGCGACCAACGGAATCATTTCGTCAACAGCCTGAACCAATTTGCCCTTCTCGACTCGCTCTTCGTCCAACAGCTTCCGGAGCTCGGAATTGTCTTCCTTCACGCTTTTCACCTCCTGCGTGAGACCATTCAACTCCGCCTCCAGTTCCTTAGTCTTGGCATCCCGAGCAGCCTGCTTCTCTAGATCTTCGGTGACTTCTAGGGGGTTCTTGGGCTCCACCTTGGTCAACGTCGTGTCCCGGCCTAGCTTAAGCTCCTCATTCTCCTTGCTGAGATCTTCGACTTGTGATTCCAACTCCTTGACCTTCTTGTCCCAGCGACGTTCGTAGCTCTTCTTCAGAGCGGAAACCTTAGTCTCATGCTTCTCTTTGTACAAGGTGTGAAGCTCCCTAGACACTTTCTCGACAGCCAGCTGTAGAAATCGCGGAGTAAGTAATCGTTCACTCAAGTTTGAAAGATTCTGCTCTTGAGACATGATCCATGAGTCCTAGCTCATGAAACAATCCAGGACAGGAAATATTCAACGCTTACCTCGACTGCCCTGCCTCCACAGCCACATTCCCCTGATTTCTCACTGGTTTCTGACGTCGGAGAGACCTTGCCAGCCTTCATTGCAGCCATCTTGCTCTCGGCCTCCTGAGCCATCATCTCAGCAGCTTCCCTTCGACGTTCACTCTCCTCTAGCCTGCCTTCTAGGTCGTCTCGCTCCCGCTCCCCATGGACAATTTCTTCCTTCACATTTCGAAGAACAGCCTCCATCTCCCGTCCTCTTTTCTCCCATTCCTCCTTCTCAGCTGCAAGCTGCTCTTTCAAATTCCTCTCTTCTCGTACTTGCTCCATACTCTCGCCAACACGCTTTTCTGCATCACCAACAGCTGTTTTAAGGGACTGGATCTCGGCCTCCCTTCCACTAAGGGAAGCCTTCAAGCTACTGATTTCCGAGAGAAAGCTCGATTTTAAGCTCTCAAGCTCTCTGGGTGTAATAGATGGCATGCTTCGGGGTGTGGGTGCAGGGGGAATATCGAAGTCCAGGAGGTTTGACATGCGATTCGACGACGGAGTCGCAGCAGTAGATCCATGCCAAGTCATATCGGGTATTGTTGAGCTCTTCATAGGAGACTGTCTAGCCTATGAAATTGTCGTGGTTAGAATCGTTCAATACGGTGACAGATTAGGGCAACAGCTATTACAAGAACTTTCTTGCGGACCTGGAGCTCCATTGGTTGGTTCTAATTGAATAATTAATCCGAGGATATATCAAGAACAGTTCGTAGCTATCCGAACTGACTGGGCTCTGATGGTTGAAACGGAGAGAACGATTGATATCTTGTATCATAAGTACTGCGGTATCTGTAGAGCTCAGGACTAGAGCTCATGAACGACTACAATAGAGAAAGGTTGACTTACTAGCTTGGCAGGGGATTGATTAAGACGACCTGAAAACCCGCTGATTTGGTCTGTGAAGTCGAGAATCAGGCTCGTGGTATTTCCATCTTCTCTGCTTGCATCATATCTGCGACCTCTTGGGGTTGGAGATGGAGACCGATTCTGCAATGGTCGACGAGCTGTGACCGGAGTGTTCATTTGTGTTCTTCGAGGCGTAGGACCTCCAGAGAACTTCGTAGGGCTATGTCCAATCTTTGCAAACATCGTCATGTCCGGCACTGTCAAACATTCGGGGTCAGCAATCGTTCAATAGAGGTGAAGGATTAGAACCGAGCAAGGTCCCATGAGAGTTGAACCCCGGGGGCATCCTCCAAGTAGAATCGCTGAGTAAAATTCAACGATTCAGACATGGATTTTACATACCAGCTGAAAACGTGCTGAATGTGCTGACCATGGTATCGTCCATATTGGGAACATCATCATCAGCTCCTCGTAGACTGGTCAATGTATCATCGGATACATGCTCTTCGTGATTCAACTCGCTATCCTCATCCTCCAATATCTCAATGGCTTTCGTGAGCCCTTCGTTATTCCGCAGGACATCTTCGATTGTTAGAGCCCTTTCCTCAATCGCTGGCCGCTTTTCAGGAGATGAGATCTTTACAGGAAATCTCTTTTCGGGGGACGAGAGTTTGCGTGGACTTCTCATTGGTTCAGAGGTATTGGGCGATTGTGTCTTCGTGGGTGATGCGTGGCTCTTCAACACCTTCAAGGGAGATGTATGCTTGCGTTCAACTGTAAAGATCCGGAATTAGCAATCGTTCAAAAAGGAGGAAGATTGGGCCAGCTTTCATGAGCTCCAACAATCGCTCAATCGAGGTGAAAGATTGGAACTCGTAAAGCCAGCCAGATAAAAGCAGGATTACTGCGAGAGTTCCTTACTTGGGCTTTTCGATGTCAATCGGGAGAGCTGTTTGCTTGGAGAGATGTTCTCTTCATTCTCGTAAACTGGAGGATCCGAGACATTCGCAACAAATGGGGAGCTTGGAGGTCCTTCGCTATCCGTATCCGTTGTTGTTGTGTGCGTAGTGTAGCTTTCTACTTCGTACTCGTCGTTGTTCGCAGAGGGGTTCGCAGAGTTCAGAGCCGAATCGTTGGCATAGGTAAGGGGATTTGCCATTGCAATTATTTGGCCTACTCTATATGCAAGTCCGTTGGTTACGTTCATTGAGTTGTCGAGGAGTGTAGTGACGTTCGAGTCGCGTAAGAAAGAGGAAGGGAAGTTGTAAACGGAAATCCGATGGTTGGCTGGTTCACGGGGCAACGGCAGCCTCCAAAATCAAAGAAAACTCAAACGAGAGCCTCGCAGGTATCACTTTGTCAAATTTAGAATTTTTATGGTGTACGAAACAGTTTAGAACCATGTGCTCGTGGTGTCTCATTTCATGCATAATGCCATGCCTCCCATATGCCAAAGCCCCGATATCCCAATGCTTGAATGTTTCCCAGCCTAAACTCCGCAGGCGCAGCCATCCGCATGCTCCCAACCCAAATCTATACATGCATGCATTGTATGAGATGACATGCGGCGAGACATTGAAACAACCCAGGGATGGCCAATGCTCCGCCGAAATACTCCCCAGAATCTATGCAAGTCTGTCTGGCGATCCTGTGCTGTGGCTCTTCTGGAACATGCTGTAGACACTTTGTTGCCCCTTTGCAGCAACTTTGAGATTTGTGAAGGGAGTTTCTGGAAGTCGTTTGCCTGCCTTGACGCTTTCGAGTACCCTATCCGGGTCAGTAACTGGCCACAGTTTCTCGAATTGGAAACTTACCACTCAACGCCAACGTACTTAACTCCACAGCCTCCAATTCTTCTGATCTCTTTCTCAATCTTTGTTCCAGCTAGACCACCACCCGCCCCGGTTCCTTGCCTTCCAGATGGCTTTCCCAGAATGACATGTGTGACTTGTCTCCTCCCCAAATGTAACGACAGTTTTGCCCCATTCTCGGCCAAAAGGTGCTTCAATTTGTGGTCTCCAATTAACGACGGGTATGTACTGCCATTGATATAGATTACCAGCCCATCAAAGACTTTTTTCTGTCGATTCTGCTTCTCCTCTTCCTTCAGTTCGTCCTCTCGGCTTCGCTCAGCCGTCAACCTCTCTTCCGCCGTCATGTCTGTAAACCTATTAGTCTTCTCAACCTGCTTTGAGGATCTCTGAACGTACTCATAGAAGCTATTCCCAACATGCCCCCCACACTGGCTCTCGCTCTCTCCCTAATACTTTTCGGAATCAATGCTTTTACCTTCTCATCCCAATCCTCAGATCCTGCGCCAACTTGATTTGATATCCTTTTTCCACCAGTGCCTCCACTCTTGAACTGATGAGACAGTTTCATGGCTCTTGATTGCCGCCATCCTGTAGAGCCTCCTAACTTATTCTCGGCCCTCTGATGTCCAGTTGAAGAGGAGCTCCAAGCATCGAAATAAGCCCCAAATTTCGGCTGGGCTGCTGCAGAGGCAGACGGTTTTGGAGGCGCCATAGTTGTCGAGTTGTCTGTGGAAGTCAGTTTTGAGTCAACGGTATCATGTCGTAGATAACACTGTCATCGTGCCATAGTCTCCTTCTTCCTTTGTTCTTCGATAGAGTTTACGTGAAAGGAGAAGGAGACGCGATTTTCGTGGTGGTCAATACCGAAGAAGCGAATGACATCTTCGGTGTAGCGTTGATAGAGCGACGCAAACACGCGAATCCACGTGCTATATTTGGACCCTTTCCACATGTAAGTACCTGAGAAAATATACGTTTTCTTATTTGTCTTTCATGCCTTCATAGGCTAAATTGTATGAAGAGGTAAAGGTTGCACACCGAGTACTCGAAGTGGGTTGGTGCAGAAAACTCGCCACTCTTAACTCCATTTCGACCACCAAGACGGGACCTTTTCAACCCCTCAGCATCATCCGATACTCCTCCCCTCTTCTCATCATTGACCAGAAACGAGAAATCCTCCGGTCCACCCTCTCAGAAAGAACCGCAGTGATCGCTACACTTTCTCAACAATTTTAAAGTACTTCGAAACACTTAATGGGCAGGAAGAAAATGCATATGCGAGAACCCGCTATGCAGACACCGGGCTTACTGCACCATCGTCGTCAGATCTGCTTTAATTCACGCACGACATACCTGCGTGAGTGCTGATGCGCTGAAGCAGCTTCAAGCAGCCGGTGCATGTGGCTGGGCGGCTACTCTCCTCCCCTCCCCACCATGATTTCACGCCTCCATCGGTAAAGCAAGCAGAAGCAAGAACAAGCACGAGCACCGGGCATGAGCACGAGCACCGGGCATGAGCACGAGCATGAAGATCGAACCACATGAAGATGATCTTCCCCTCTTCGGATCTTGAATGAGATGTTGTACATGTTTGGTTTAGATCATTTAGAGCTTGTTTTATGTAGTTGCAATATATGCTGCATAGGCTTTGCATATTTTGGGACACGAGGGTTGCACAGATTCGTCGGTACAAGCAGAACACTTTGGTCATTGGAGGTCGGGCCTGCAGCTCGATCTCCGGGCGTAGCTGGCCACCACATGTGACAATCACGAGAATGCGATCTCCGTAGCGACTGGTGAGAAATGCTCCCTTCCGAAACCGGCGGGAGTATCCGTTCCCGTCTCAAGAATGGAGTAGATGGAAATTCTTCATTTTATCCCCGCTTATGGACAACCTTGGCACCTTGAGTGGGGTTCCTTCCTGGTAATATGGGGAAGGATTGAGGCTATATCGAGATGGTTGTGGCGAAGGTATGACTTTGGGAGGGTTGTTTGATCCTTCAAAAATCCAACCTTCCAGCCTTCAAGGTCTTCAATGCCTGCTCATTCCAGAAAAAGACCTACTTCTCTGTCCAGCCCCTTGTCCGATGATGGAGGAGCTTCGGCCAAACATCCAAGTTCAGGTCCCGTCAATCCTGGAGGGCTGAAATCGGCCTCGTCAAGATAAGCCAGCGAATTTAGAATGCAATAATAAGAGGTCTCGGTGGAAGTTTATGATTCGACATGATTCAAGCATCATAAAAATGATCGATAACAAGTCAGTAATACTGCTACCCGTTCGACTAGGTGTGTTCTTCGATCTTTCGATCTCACGGGAACTCAGCGAATGAGGGGCAGGGTGTTAAAAAAAAAAAGAATGGCGGTGAAGATCACGCTAGAAAGCAAACTCAACGCCTCGCGAAACGGATTTGACACCCGGAAACATAGATTAAATTTGATTGATGTTGATACAGTTGGTTACTCTTCGATCCTCTTTCGGCTTCTCGTCTTCATCGGTAAACTCTTCCTCGGTCTAAAATGACTGATACCCGCCGAAATTCGAGACACCTTCATCGAACCAAATCATCTACCTTCTCCGACTACGGAAAGATTCCAGATGTCGTGCGTTGGCTTGTTGAGTTCATAAACCCTCATGATTGGATCGATGGCGCCACCAGTCGTGGGAGTCTCAGCCAAGATGCTACAATCCTGGTCATATGTAAGACGGGACGTTTTCCGCGTGTGCAGTTCTTCGATTTCAACAATGATCCGCCCTATGAATTGCATATTCGCAAAATCGTATCTTCACCTCGCTATTCGTCCATACTCGTACGCGCTTACATACTCTGCGTGGCCAGATATGATGATTATCCCGCTGCTGCTATGGTTCGCTCGGCAGCAGCGCAAGCTTTCAAGTCCACATGCGAGGCTGCAATGGTTTGCAATGGTGGTCCCATTTTTAGTGGAGGGTTTTAGCGGGGCCGCTGCACAGCGTATAAATTGCTTGGCACGGATAGGCTAAAGCTCGATCCTAGACGCCAGAAGAAACGGAGTTGATGGAGGGTGTGTGGCTCGACGACGTGGTTGACGATGATTGGGGTAATGGTAAAAGCCTCTGAGGATTGGCTGGATCGTCACTCAGGATGAGGGGGCTCTGACAAGCTGATAGGATGAAGGCTGGAGATGATCCGGCGGAGACCATTTGGAATTTACATCCTTTTGGACTGGCCGTGATACTTCAAAAGATTGTTTTCATTTCGTTCTCACGAATTGAACATTTGAGATCCTGCGCGCTCGCCTGAGGCATTGACAACGGTGACAAGCGCATGAAACAAGCTAAGAACCCTTGACCCCGCCACCTTCTTCTTGAGAACGGATTCCCTGATGATTGGTTATGTTGGAGCTGCGAGTAGCCGCTCTGCATATGCATGCAAGTGCTCTGGCGCACAGCAGGGGCCATCTGTCTCTCAAGGAGCTGCAGGGACCGCTGCCGGGAGTGGAAAGATGATGGGATAGGAAAACGACCCGCAGGGATTTAGAGGCGGTGAGTTTGTAAGAGATACGTGGGTCACGTATTGCCAATGGATTTTGATGACGGGGGGAGTAAGACAGGATAGGAGGTGTCTTGAGTGGATGAAAATGGTTCGATTCGGATGGAATGATTTCGAGTACGTATGGACCTTCACTTTATCTCTATTTCCGACTGAAAATTCATGGTGTCTCGGCGAGCCGCATCCAGCGAAAGTTCGTGAGGATCTCCATTGCTTCCGCTTCATGGATCACGAGGACATCTGCGTTCAACTATCAAAACCCTCCGACTTTCAACGTCTGCAAACATGCCAAGTTGCCAATGAAGCGGAAAGGCGGATGATTCAACCGTTGGAATGGCTCATTCGATACGGAAATCGTGGTCATGAGCATGCTGAGATATGTCAGTCCGTCAGGACTCCGAAGGCGAGAATGTTTGCTTCTCAAAAATTCTGCCAAAGGGCTGTACGATGACGCAAAACCTGTACCTCCGTATCCAATTCGTTGATTCAACGACACCAGCATTAGGCTCATTAAATGACATCGTCAAAACTCAGATCAGTTACGAAACATCTCACAAACCAACTTCTGGGTATGAGAGCATTCAATCACAGTCTTGGGTTAGAAAAATGCTTCTAATGGTATGCTGTGTGAGGTTATCTCAATGTCCCTTGCGTCGTGGCGAGCGGAAGGCTTCAGCTTCGAGGACGCAGCCTCACTATGGGGGATTCCCATCAGCCTCTTGCGTAACAGTTGACCAATTTATCTACTGGAAGTTTGCAAAATCCTCGAATAGGTTCGAGGAGGACGAATGAAGGGATGGCGTTTACTGTTTGAGAATAATGATTGAGACGGCTCCATTGGCAAGAAGGCTGAATTATCTGTACTCCCTCAGCCAGTATTTTTCGTCCACGAATATCAAGGGCGTGACAACACAAATCTCAGGTCGTCACAAGCTCATCGACGGAAACTGATTAACGATACCTGAGACAAGGCGTAACTCAGGCAATCAGCCAAGACAAGGGAAATAGGTTAAATCATCAACTCGGAATTTCATCCTGCCTCCAACCAGAAAATTCGAGATGTTGGAGGTCGTCAAAAGTTTCTGCGGCTGGAACGATGACGGCGGTATCAAAAGCTCCTGGAAAAAGATTGCCGACGACACTGAACCCCAGCCTTCCTACCCTTGCTAAATGTCGGTACATGACCTCTAAGCAGCAATCAACTGCGGGCGAGGAGATCGTATCGGTTTGGTAACTGCTTTTCCAAGTGCGGCATGTGGGATTCTGTGCATCATTCTTCATGACTTCCATCCTGCTTGCACGGGCCAATGGGAGGTTTCGCTCAAGATATCAGAAAGCGTTCGATCAACGGGCGAGCAGAGCAGGTGGTGTTGATGCTTTTCAGAACGGAACCCTGCGTGCACAAAAAGTAGTCCCCACAGTGGCAGATTGCCTGTAATATTCCAATTCCTTGAAGCCCTGAAGCCTGTCGTTGCAGTTTGGAAGCCGGAAGGGGGTTAGTTGTTAGGGGGGTTGTAGGGCACGGATAGGCGTGTCCCACCATGATCATTGCATCCTAGTCAATTTTCCAGGGATCTCAATTCGTAAAAGTACCACTCGATTTTGACACGGCGGCGGCGGTTGAAGTAGAGTTCGAACCGGCTGATTCAGTTGAGCCAAACTCGGATGCAGAGGTAGTTCAGATTCCCGGCCCTGTCAGGATCTTTTAGGTCGATATTATTTTTGACAATCGTGGGAATGAATCCTTGTACCCGCGAAGGGAGAGGGACCTAAGAAAAGATACGCTGCTCACTACTGCTAACGATTTCCCCGGTCGAAATGGATAATGGGTCTCATCGTGTGTCAATTTTTAGTTTACCATATTATGTGCATAATCCAGGAAACCAGAGGGAGTTCTTCAAGCTTCCCGTCCTTCCATACATCTATCATCCAGCCTTCCTGCGTTACCGATAAGCCATTGCTGCATCATCTGCTGCGCATCATCTCTACTTTCTGCCCCTTCTAGCAGGATCCCCTTTCACAGGCAAGCTGCACTCCGGACTTTTGGCGACGATAGCTTGCATATCGCCACATAGCCATCGTCAATTGCCTCTGCAGTTTTGCGGCATAAAAACTCAATCGGAGAATTCCATGCCCTACCTATTGTCCCGCTTGTGCTCTGTGCGTCGCCCTCAGGCTTGATCGCGGCGAGGTTACTGCACTGCATCTGCACGTGGGATCTTCTTGCATCTGGTTTCGATCGCCAATATTCAAACACACGGTTCACACGCTGTACCCCAAAGTCTTGCTGCTCGTAGAAGGAGAGAAATTACCTTCGGACGGGACACCAACGACCTTCTCAATACATCTCAGTAGAAACGACGGAAGAGGAAGCTGCCAGCAACGTTTGCACGACATTGGGCCAACGATTACCTAACTGGGATCATCCATACAGGAGTGCCGCACAGAGCCGGAGAACGAATTGTGCATTTCTCGGGGGTCGACCAGTTTGATCTCAATTTCTTGTGAAAGTGCTGATTAATCCATCGGACGATAAAAGTATCGTTATCGGTTTTTATGGGCGTCGGGCTGAATTTGGCTCAGATCCGCGCTGGCTGGAACTTTTCCTTCGCCGCCTTCCATTCCCTTCACTCACTACTGGCGCTGGTGCTGACTGTGGCTTCATTTCTGGAACTGGTGTGGAAGTAAATCCCTTTTGGCGGCCTGAATCATCGTTGGTAATTATTTACCTGTGTCTCTTGCGCGCGGTTGTTGATCAAGTTCAAACTTTCGAAAAGAAGAAAATAATAGTTCACGCCTCATACACGGGGGTCGGGCATCTGCGCTGCTTCCAGAGTATCAGTGCGATTGGGCGCTCCGTGGGCTAGATTATTAACGTGTTAGTATTGTTTTAGTGGGGAGCGCCTGTCTGACAGGGTGTGCAAAGTCCACAACTTCGCGAGATCAAGGACCAACAACAGAAGAGGGAGGGAGATTTGGTGTTGATTTTGGAACTCCACTTTCATAAGTACACACCCAGCTCTTGAGGTTGGTTGTTGAATTTCCCTTCGAATTTCTTCGGAAAATCCGAATATCTTTCGTACTCCCGTCACAACACACTCTATCAAATACATCACATCACAACAAGCTGCCTTAACTAGGGAGGGAATAATTAACCAGAAGACCGAGGAAACCGAAGAGATACGGTACGGAAGACTACGAGGTGTCTGCCCTGCCCTTCTTCCAACGACCTTCTCCAAAACGGGCTTCGCTGCTTTCCTCTTCCTCTCACCTCACTACCCAGTCAGCATTCCCCCAGCCTGGCCGTTCCACATAACTCTCTTCCACCCACTCACAACCCCAGTGAGCACCCCCCTCTGCTGTCTACAGCTGGCGCTTCGGTTAGGAATCGCAGCAGGCCTAGCGCGGACAAGGGAAAGAATTGGCGCGAGCGTTCGGCTTGATAGGAAGAACCAAGACAAGGAAGTGGGAGCGAACAACGTTTAAACTTCTTAGCACGCTGTTTTTCGCTGCCCGCTCAACACAACGCTACCCTTCCCTGCCTAACCTCACCTAAACCTTGCTACTCGTCTAAAAACCGACTAGTCCCGCACTGGGCTACCACCATCCCCCATCCTACCTGCCTCTGCGCTTCTCTCCACCAGCAGCAACCTTCACCCAACCTCCTCCTCTCTTTCCTTGCCGACCCTCCAGATCCACCATCTCTTTTCTCTCTCTCTCTCCCCGACCTCTCTCTTTTCATTAGGAACTCTTGCTAGGAGGTGCAGGGCAAAAAAAAGAAAGGTTGGTGCTCCATGTTCTCAACTTTGCGCTCTTTTCCGATTGCATCTACTCATTCTCCGTGCTGCGCTGACTGTTGTACCTGCATTAGAGGTGGTAAAATACTTCAATTTCTCTCTCCAGACACTTTGTCATCTTACTCTCTCCACCCTTCCCGGCCTTCCAATCCCCAATTAGCGGCGAAACGAATCCCTCACGAAGCATTACGATTTTCTACGACTTTCGCGCCCTCGAATCGAAGCACGGGTCAAATTCTTCAGAAGCGACATTTAAGCACAAGCATACCTGCAGGTTCGCGTAACTGATATCCATCCTGTCGTGGAGCTTCAATCGCATCTCAATTGGATTGATAGATATCAGTTTCAAAGCCTGCCTCTTAACGACCTTCTACGAGCCAAACGTCTTGCTATTTCGAGTTTTAAGTTTAACGAAATCTTTCTGCGGCTTATACATTTTTGTCCTTTACGATTAAAAAAAAACCCGACGGTCATTCGCGCTCACTGTAAAGAACATCACAAAATCCACATCATTCGAAAAAGCATTCCTGCCGGATTTTCATGCCAAAATATCCTTTATCACAGTTCAGCATAACCCCGAGTGGTCCCAGTCTCGAAGTCATCTGTTATTCGAACTGCCTTCCATCCACCCACAACTCTGGTTCAATCAAAACAGACTCTTAAAGTCTGCAACATATCGACTCACGAAACTTTCGTTGAGTCTTTCAATTGACTGTCCATTCAGGACTTGATCGCTCAAACCGAAAAGCTGGATCTCCCGTCGATATCGTCGCAAGTGCAAACCCGGGGACCTTCAGACGTACCATATTACAATCATCACGCCGCGCAGCGTCCGCTGTATGCGAATGATAGGCTGCCTTCACTTCCTTTGCCCCAGCCGCAACAGGCATACTCCTCAGGTACATCGTCGCCCCGGGTTGGCTCTCTAAGTTCCCTGGGGTCCTCAATTCTGAACGGTAGCTCCCACTCGTCCTACACGACCGCTTCCTCGTCAAACGGACCCAAGACTCCTTCTCCAACTTTACCTGCCAACACCGGTCTCCCTGTTCCTTTGGCGCAGACTTCATACAGCAACACTCCACCATCGGGACCGGCGTATTCCTACCCCCAAGAACCATATCAGAACATGAACCACCAACCTCAAGAAATGTATTATCCCTCACATATGTCTGCCGGACAACCACCGCCACCTCAAACAGTCACGTCAAGCGGCATGCATTATCCCCAACATCAGCAACAACCGCCATTGCTTCAACCAGGACCAGCGCAGTACTCCCCGGCGCCAACGCCATATAATCAATATGGATACTCCAATGGATTGACATCGCCGCAATCTGCAGGTCATCCAGTTCCCGGTTCGATGGGGACGCAAGGAAATGTCCTTCCTCTGCCCACAATGTCCGCACAGCCTGGTATGGCTGGTCAGGGATATGGACCCCAGCAAGGATTTGATACGACCGGTCAAATTGCTCCACCAGGCATGAAACCAAGAGTCACTGCGACCTTGTGGGAAGATGAGGGTAGTCTGTGTTTTCAGGTTGAGGCAAAAGGAGTTTGTGTTGCCAGACGAGAAGGTATGGATAGATTTCTTGAAGGCCTCGAAACACACTGACAAGAGCCGGTAGACAATCACATGATTAATGGCACAAAGCTTTTGAATGTTGCGGGAATGACTCGAGGACGAAGAGATGGCATTCTCAAGAGCGAAAAAATGAGACATGTTGTCAAGATTGGACCAATGCATTTGAAGGGAGTTTGGTGAGTTGTAAAAAATAGCGTGGCATTTCTCGCACCACTGACCATTGCTCAGGATTCCATTTGAGCGTGCTCTTGACTTCGCCAACAAGGAGAAGATCACCGAGCTATTATATCCTTTATTTGTTCACAACATTGGAGCTCTCCTGTACCATCCAACGAATCAGACTCGCACGAATGCGGTGATGGCCGCTGCGGAACGTCGAAAGCAGGAGCAAAATCAAATGCGGAATACACAAGCTCCTGGATTACCTTCTCTACATCAACATCACCACCACTCGATGAACAACTCAATCGGTGGTCACCTCCCTGGCCCACAACACTCTTTGGCGCCGCACCCAGGCGCTCCCCGCCCTGGTCTCGAGCGTGCCCATACATTTCCTACGCCCCCCACGAGTGCGTCTAGTGTGATAGGAAACATGGGTAGTTCAGATGGAAGTTTTCAATGGGGTCCCCAGGGGACAATGGGAGGCGTTCAAGGTACAAATCCCCTGTCTATCGACACGGGTTTAAGTAACGCACGCTCAATGCCTACAACTCCAGCGACGACCCCACCGGGGACTCAGATCCAAAGCATGCAGCAGTATCAGCAAGGCTCGCAGCCTTATGATTCTTCGCGACAAATGTATTCTGCCCCACCCCCTCAACAGAATGCGTACCCCCAATCAGCTCCCGGCCAGCAATCGATGCCTCGGTACTCTCAAGATAATTCGTATATCAAGAACGAAATGGGACCACCATCAGCGAGAGCACCAGGTTCGGAAGCTGAACATCATGCCCCCAAAGACTCGAATGGGATGCTTCATCACAACCAGGGAAATGGCCAGGTGAGCCATGGCCAGGGCGAAGAGGAAGCTGATCATGAGCATGATGGAGAGTACACTCATGACAATTCCGCAAATTACGACGCGAATCGCGGATCGTACAATTACGCCAATGCTCCTCCAGTTGGATCTTTAGCAGGAGAGCACCCTCACTTGTCACCTGAAATGACTGGCTCCCCAAACCACTCAGCATCAGGACGGGCAACTCCCCGAACAGCACCGCCACCACAGCCGTACTATGCGCAACAGCAAGGCGGTTACAGCACACCTCCGCGGGTCCAGCCACCATCAAGTAATCTGTATAATGTAATGAGCAGTGAGCGTGGAACCGCAAACGGCAGTGCGGGGGGTGATGTTTATGGCTCGCAATCTGACATGGGAGGTTCGATGCCCAATGGCTATGCAGCTCAGCAACCCGTGATGAACGGTGTTCCTGCCAGCAACAAGCGTGGGAGGGATGATGACGAAGATGGTCGTCCTTCCAGCCAGGGACCGGGTGGTGTTACGGACGTCGACGCTCTGAAAAGACGAAAGACGATCCGTGAAGGTTCTGTGTCTGGACCGAGTTACGCCTCTAATCTGAATCGAGCCCAGACCACTATCACCCAGCGACGTCGATAACGGCGCCGCCAATCGAGCCAGACTTCGGCACATTCTTAAACGGAGCACACACCTGGTCTCCAACCTCTTGCAATCTTCCCCATGGCCACGCCTACGAACATATTAAATTCTCCAACGCCACACTCCTTGAGAAAATTTCCTTGATCTTCACGATTGTCTTTGTATCCGCTGGAACAACCAACCGGCATATTACTCTACTTCAGATGACGACGAGTTTACGACTTGCTTCTAAGAGGCCATTTAATGGCTATTCACATGGCTGATGATTTAACGCTTTGCAAGGAAAGGGAATAATCTTCGAACGAGACGATTCCAAAGATACACATGCAAGCGGCGGCGGAGGTGTGTTGCAAAACGCCTGTTATGAACCTAGGCGCGATGGACTGGCTCAGACAGCCTGCTTCTGTCGGACTTTTTCCTTGAGTTGACATTCATGACGATTTACGACCTCTTTTTGCCTTAACTGCACTTGTTCTCTTATGTAACTGATGAACGACTTAACGAGAGAAT
Source organism: Gamarada debralockiae (assembly GCA_002803225.1). Lineage (NCBI taxonomy): Eukaryota > Fungi > Ascomycota > Leotiomycetes > Helotiales > Hyphodiscaceae > Gamarada > Gamarada debralockiae. The sequence continues at coordinate 125,371 of NXFV01000631.1, read as the reverse complement.
TAAAAGCTATCTGTGTTGCATAAGATAAAGAGTTTCTCTAAGATTCGTTGTGAAGAATGAGATTCAATATGTGATAATGTGTGATTCTTCGATTCGTGAGGGATCTCGGGAGTACCAATTTTTACATCAAGTGCAGGTAGATCATCGAGTTCCTCCAGGTTCCCAGCTTCTGTTCTAATCTAAACTCAATCTTCCTGCTCGAGCTGGGCATTTCCAATTTCATCTATTTTGCGTTGTTGAGACCAAGAGAGTCTAGATTCTAAGAATTTTAATATTAACAAGTATCCTTACAAGTTTCTTGCCAAGAGGAAATGAAGTCTTTTCCTTAGTTGTCGTCTCAAGCAGCCTTTCTCAATCAATCCTATAAACCAAGAAACTGACCCTCCCCCTCTCAAATCCCAAAACCCCCTCCATCTGTCTCCGTTCCCCTACCTTCTTAACCGCATCCTCCAAGCACCCCAACGTTTTCGCTGCTCTCTCGTCTCTGATCTCCTCTTTCCTGCCTTCCTTGTTATCGTCCACGTTTACCATCTTCCCTCTCCCATTTCTTCCTACCCCCTTCTCCCTATTCCTCTCCTTGGCCATCGTAGAAACAGGATCAAAATTCCCATCTAGGGAAGAGGTATAAACGACCCCAAGCACGACTCCTTCTAATGAACCTTCTGCGAAGGTAGCGCCGAGATCAACCGTCTGCATCAAGTTATGCTTCCCACTCGTATATGGCGTAATGAGTCGTTGCCGGATTTGGGGGTGCGAGGAGAGGATGGAAGTTATGTGTGGCCATGCCGAGGACGGGATGCGGGAGGGGTCTTCAAGGAGATGGTGGGGTGTATGTGGATGGGGGGTGAAGGCGCATTGTTCGTGGGCCTTGGGTCCTTGGTGAGTAGAGGAGGATGATGAGGGACCGATGGGGTGGGGGGTTGGTAGTTGAGCTAGATTAAGAAGTCTTGTTAGTCTGAGGTTGGTGGACGATGGAGGATTGGGAGAGGACGGTTGGTGGGGTTGAGGGAGATACGCTCAGACAGAAGACCCTGAGACGTCAAACTTCGACACCGAGGTTGGGGAGCCTTCGAGGATCTCAAAGGAGCTGCGCTCAGACTAAGGTGTCAAACATCGACTCCGAGATTTAGAAGAGGATCTGGTGGTATGAGTGTGGAAACATTGCCCAAGCTCTGGTTGACTTCAAGAAAAAGGTACTCGAAGCTTTTGACTGACACTTGGATGGGAGCTTCAGAGAATCTCGCGATTCTCCAAGCCAGAATTTAAAACAGTAATTGAAGATCAATAAAGCGAAAAGGCAATCTCACGATGAAGAAATTCCCCAATGCTTCTCGCCGACACAGTCGAAACTCCCGCCAACAGTAAAAGATTAGAAAATAACATCTTGAATCCTCTCACCAGGAGTTGTATTCAAGATTCAATACAATTAAAAACAATCCAACGAAACAGAAATACAACCCCAGACCAAAGAAAAAGACCACAAACAACAAAGGGAAAAATAACAAGGAAGTCGTGACGCTTTTGTACAAAGAACCTTCTCACATCGAAGCGGTTCGAGGACCCTTGCTCCACAAAACTTCGTGACGACTTGACACTTGTGATAAGGTAAGATGTGGGGAATGAAGCTTAGAAACAGTGACAACTGTAAAAGATAGCGTCCAGAGCTAGCGTGGACGAAGCTGTTACCGTTCCATGTCACGCATGGGCTGGTTTGGGGATGTTGGAGCGCAAGAGTAACCGGAGTAGAAATGCCATCTTGGGGTTCTTGCGACGCTGTCTTTTCTTGGCGCTCGGCCTGGAATGCTTTTTGGGCTCTTGGAAGGGCATTTAAGAGGAGTCGAGATTTCATGTTTGGGGATCTGTGACGAGGTTGTGCGGGAGGCGGTGTTTCATGCTCACGTGCTGTGCTCAGGCTTCATGCCCAAGGACGTCGAACTTATTTGCTGCGGATTTGACTTGTAGAGTGATTTGAGTAGACAGAAAGTGGTTGTTCGGGTTTGATTTTTGAATTTCAATTGACGCTTTTCAATTTCTTCTGGAAGGCTGAAAGTAGAAAGTGGACGGATGTTTCCCTCCAACCCTAGTGAAGATCAAAAAAGGGATGAGACGATCCCTCTCAATGCATGCTTTTATTGGCCCCAAAACTATAACGCCTGCTTTTCATGCTTGAAACTTTTTTGTCCCTGTCCCTCGCCATAACTCGCAGTGAGATGTCCTCCGCCACGGATCTTGTATTTATAGATCATCAAGCCTTCCAAGCCTACTGGACCTCGTGCGTGGATTTTGTTCGTGCTGACGCCAACTTCGGTGCCAAATCCATAGCGCATTCCGTCTGCCATTCTTGTGGGTGCATTCCAGTAGACTCCTGCTGAGTCGATGGCGTTCATGAATTGCTCGGCGAGAGGTTCGGAGGAGGTTAAGATCGCGTCGGTGTGGTGGGAGCCGTGGGTATTGATGTGGGTAATTGCTTCTGAGATGTTGGCTACTCTCTTGATTGAGAGGATGAGAGCGAGATGCTCGGTATCGAAGTCGGCTTCCTCAGCATCTTGCAAGATAGCGGATGAGTGTGCTGAGAGCTTTGATGTGAGGGCTTTCTTGCTTGCTGCATCACAGCGTAATGATACCCCTTTCTCGAGTAATGCTTCTGCCACAGCTGGAAGTACCGTATCCAGCGCCTTTTCTTCGACCAGGAGACTCTCGACACTATTGCACGCTGCTGGATATGTAGTCTTGGAGTCTACAACCACCTTGGCTGCCATTTCTGGATCGGCTGTATGCTCGAGGTATATTGAACACAGACCGTCTGCATGACCCATCACAGGGATCCTAGTTGAAGACTTGATGTACCTAACGAGCTCATTTGAGCCTCTAGGAATGACAAGATCGATATATTGGTCAAGGCCAAGAAGTTGAGGGACGACATCTCGAGTTGTGACCAGCTGGATGGCACTATTTGGCACTTCTGTTGAACCCAAAGCTTCTGAGATGACTTTGGAAATTGCAATGAAAGATTCCGTAGACTCCTTCCCACCTGGTACATTGTCAGAACTGATTTCTTGAGTATAGAGGATACTTACCCTTCAGAATCGCAGCATTGCCAGACTTGATTGCGAGAGAAGCAATATTGGCAATGACTTCTGGACGAGCTTCGAATATAATCAAAAGCACTCCAATTGGACACGAGACTCTTTCTAGAGTGAGACCATCATCAAGTTTCGTTCGTAATGTGACTTTGCCAACTGTTCAACCCCATAAGTCAGTGGCGAGCAGAGCCAAAAGGTTGTTGACTCACCAGGATCTTCCAGATCCCTCACCTCCAAGATTCCCTTCAACATATCCTCCCATTTTCCCTTTTTATTAAGGTCTAGCCTTGAGACTATACTTAAACTCAACTTCCCATTTTCAGCAGCCTTCTTTGCCAGTTCAAGATCTCGAGCATTGGCTGCTAGGATCTCATCCTTTGACTGGGACAGAGCGGCGTGGATTGCGGTCAAAGCATTATTTCGGGCAGTGGTTGGGAGAGTTGCAAGGATATGTGAAGCTGACTTGGCTGATTTTGCAGCCTCGTCGGGATTCGCATTTGTGAGAGACATCCTTGAAAGATGATGGGGTAGTTCGAAAGGGCGTGACTATTGAATCCTTTTTTGAATAGAGGTGTGAAGATATCAGCGGGTGCGAAAATACCTACGGCAAGCTACTGCAAAAGCCATGAGAAGGTCGACCACTCACGTGATTCAGATTTCACTAGAATTACTGGCATCTCAAACTCTCGAAATCCAAACCTACCCAAAGTTGTTCATGAAACTGTCAAACTAGAGCTCAATGGCTCTAACACGGTGAAATATTCCGTTCAACTTTACTTGTCCAATTAACTTGCACCATCCTCGCTCTCCCCCACCGTATTCCACCATGTCGGGCAAACTTACCTCCGCGACCCCAGGAAATCACAGCGAACCAAACACGCCAGGCAACCCCCAGGTTCCTAATCGTTCAGCCTTGTCTAAGTTCTCTAATTTCTTCACCCAGACCTTGTCAGTATCGAACAAGTCTCATCGAAAATCTGCGTTATTACCATCTCACCCTTGGGAAGACGCGTCTGAAGTTGTCTTGACGCGCAGCTCCACCATCTTCTCAGCTCATAAGACTCCTCCCCTGGGCAAGATGGACGACTTACTCCCCAAGCTTCTCACCTTCCCTCCCCACCCTCCTCCTCAAAACCCTCTGTCCGACAGCAGCTACGAAGATGGTATCCAAGCTCAGATATCAGCGGTGCGCAAGATCTCAGAGAAGAGTTTACTTCAGCAGACATCTGGTGGTGAAAGTCCCTTGAATGTGAGTTGACGCGAACCCTCCTTTGAACGGCACAGGCTCACAGTCAAATTCAGGTTATTAATCCCGCTTTAAACACCGTTCCCTACATCTTCATCCTCATCGCGCATATCAACGCTTTGCAAAAAGGTAGCAAAGTCATAAAACTGGATGCGCTTTGGGAGAAAATTTCAAGTTTCTTGGAGAGCTTTGATGCCAGACAAGTTAGATACCTGGGTCAGGAGTTCATGGCAATTATCGACGCTGCAGCAACATTTGCTCGTCAAGCCGGTCAGGTAAGTTTTAGAAATCTGCCGACCTCAGGCCGAGTTATTGACATATTATAGCCCGCCCTTGCAATCGCCCCAATTCGAGATGCCATGCTTCGATTAGACCCATCAGGAACCGTTCTTACTTCAGTACACCTCTACCTTGCCAAATTGGCGCTCGAGACACGTGCCTACGATGCTGTTGTCCCAATCATCGAGAAATTCATCCTCTACCTCCCCAATGCGAAGGACCAATATAAACCCAAATATATCTGCGAGGTTGGCTTGTCCCCTGCGGCATATATCACAGTCAGCTCAGGCCTTACTACTAAGATGAAGCCAATCGACGTCATGGAGTACTATATCTACAGCGGCATGGTCTTTATTGGTTTGAGAAGATGGGAGGATGCTTTGGAGTGTTTGGAGAGTGCAATCACATACCCCTCAAAGGACGGTGCAGTTAGCAAGGTCATGGTTGAAGCATACAAGAAATGGGTGCTTGTCAGTCTTCTGCTAGAAGGCAAGGCGCTTCCTCTACCAAAGACTGTCGCCTCCGCCGCGGCAAAGGCCTACCACGCCATCGCCAAACCATACGAAGCCGTTGCGCAAATCTTCGAGGCCGGCACGGCTGCCAGACTCAAGGCTGAGGTCGAGCACGGCCAAGGCGTCTGGCAACAAGATTGCAACACTGGACTCATCCTTCAAATCCTCTCCGCCTACCAAAAGTTCCAGATCCGCAATCTCGGCAACGTCTACAGCAAGATCGCTATCCCTGAAATCCTGAACCTCACGATGAGCGCGGAGACAGGTGCCAAGTTATCTGGTCCACCAGTAATGGAGGCCTTGATCAACAGTATGATTCAAGACGGTTCTCTGAAGGCAACTATGAGCAATTCTCCCGGCCAACCTGCTGTTCTCACTTTCTCAACTGGCCCGGTTTTGAGTGAAGCTCAGATGCAGTCCGAGTTGACCGCTGCACATGAGCGCGTTCAAAGCTTGACGGAACACATTAAGCAGACGGATCGCATGCTCACCCATGAAAAGGATTACGTCAACTTTGCGAAGAAGATGAAGGCTAAGGGTAACAAGTTCGATATGCACGACCAGGGTATTGGAGGAGAAATGGAGTGGAATGCTATGGAGGAAGAGGAGCTCATGACTGGTGTCTTTTGAGCATGGTCTTGAGAGCTTGTAAGACTAAATTACGATAACGAAACAAAACATGGCTGGCTGCACATTCAGAAGGAATGTAGTATGCTCAGCTTGCTTACTCTGGTATCGATGCGGTACCGGATAGTCTCTTACAGACATGGAGGAGTTTTCTCTGGTATCAAATTGGTACTGGATAGTCTCTTACAGACATGGAGGAGCTTTGGCGTACAACATGGAACTGGCTGCATGGAGGCTGGCGTCGATGAGGACATGATCTTTCTCGATAGATGCGCCGTCACTCTCATGAATACAAGAAGATTCTCATGAAGATTATTTCATTTGCTACTCCTGTACTATGAGGGTAAGCCACAACGCCGATGCCATTTGAATGAGACCACTTCCTAACATGAATTATATCGTTCCTTCATTCCCGTAATATATACCACAAACGATACCTCAGCAGAGACACTTGTGCCAGGAAATGACATCCTTCGTCCCATTTTCCCAGCAAGCAAACTAAAACATCCTCGGCACAAAAGCTCTTTCTTATTCGAGGTTGTATTGTTTGATGAGAGCTGCGAGTTTGTTTGCCTCCGCCGCGAAGTTGATTGGGCTGGCGCCGATGACTTGGTATCGTACTCTGCGTGTATGTCAGTAATACTCTTTTACCTCCCCATGGAACTACATACCTTGCCTGGTCTTGGAAATTATCCATCTTAGCTCTGCATTTGAAAATCCAAGTCTTGCAGTTCGATTCCTCAAACGCCTTCTCCATCGCCGCAGTATCATTCTCCTTCAGCTCCATCAAGTCGTTGGCACTCATACCCATAATAGCTCGTCCCGTATCATCGAAGCAGTTCAACCATAGCTGACCCGTATGATCATTGACATTCAGCGACATGATGTAGCGATGTTGAGGTCTAGGATGGTTCGCTTCGCACTTCTCGCAGCGCCATGTGCCGTCGCTGCTCTCTACGACTTTCTTGCTGCATCCCTCGTTCGAGCAAGCGGGGTAGGAGAAGGTGTCTTGCTTGATGTAGACGATTGTAGCTTTGACGGAGAAGTAAGCTGGTTCTTCAGACATTCCGAGTTGTTCTTCCCGGATTTGGGCGATGGTCTTGGTTGGGTCTTGACGACCACCAGCCGCTCCAGCACTATTCAAGTTGGAGTGCGAAGCAAAGTTCTCTGTTCGGCCTTGAGAGTCGTACCATCCCTTCAGCTTATGGGCTTCTGCGATATCGGGATCGACTGTCATAGAACCAGAAGAGAGCAAGCTTAGGCTTCGGCCGTTAAAATCTGAGACTTTGACGCCCTTGGCAGCAATGATAGATTCCGGATTTGCGTCAAATGAAACAGCGCTCTTTCCCCAAATTGTAAATCTGACGGAGTAGCCACTGTCATCTACTAATGTCAACTCGCGCTTATCGTATGGCTTTTGGGTAGACTTGGAGACAATCTGCTCTACGTCGCCGACTTCTTTGAGGACAGCAATAATGTCTATTGTTGCGTCCTTCTCGATGGATTGGAGATCATTGATGTTGGTGAAGTTGTACCGGACTTGTGGAACATTTTCCTGATCCAATGCTTTCTCAACAACAGTGTCTCTCTCGAACACAAGCTCGTAATCATTGGGCAAGTTGCTGAACTGCTTCTTGGCGAATTGGACTTTGCAGGGACTTGTAATGTAGTAGACAGATCCTTCCTGGAAGGTCTCGTATAGCGTGTCGACTTGGTCGTTGAAGGCTGTTCCTCTGATTTCGCCGCTCTCGTCTAGAAGGTTGACGCTGAATAGCTTTCCCTCGCCACTCTGCTTGTGCCAGGTTTTGATATCCGACTTCTGACTGACTCGGGCCTTGATTGTCCATTTGTGTGCATAGGGAGACAGTCCTTCAATCGGGTAGATGTTGGCATGCGATGAGGAACTTGAAGGTCCAGTTCGTGATGGTAGGGCGCGTTCTTGAGCAGGTTGTTGAGGTTTGTTTCCATAGAAGCCATTTCCGGCGATTGTTGTGTTGACAGGCCCGGCCTCATCTTCCTCCTTATCTGTGAGCCCAACGGGTTTGCCAATCTTCTCGAGCTCACCCAAGCTCTCGATAACGTCGAGGTCGAGAATGATCAGGATTCTACGGCGCACCCGTTAGTTCACGCGTCTTGAAGTAGCGGCACTCCACGAACCTCTTGCCCTTGACAGCATTTGCCTGGTATTGCTTCAGTCGAACAATAGATCCTTTCTTCAACTTTCCCTCGTGCACAACGTGATTTGCCTCTATTATATTTTTAGCAGCAAGTCTTGCGCAAGGAGGGGGTTTGCGACTTACGAGTTGCAAGCATGCTCTGGACATAGTTCTTGACATCGCTTAAGACGATTCGATATCGTTCAGGATTTCCCTCTTCTTGAGATCCGAGTGCTTTGATCTGAACACATTGGCATATCGGGACAGGAAAGTCTTTTCGGAGTCGGTCAGGGTCGTTGAAGATGGCACTGGCTGAGGTTAGCAGGGTTGAGGCTTATGGGTCCTTTTATTTACTTCAGAGAACCCTGAGTGATCTGGGCTAGTGCTGCGTCTTCCATCTCGAATCTTGTCTTGTAGTTGAAGGATTCGAAGGTTACAAAACTTCTTGGTGATGTTGACAACGCGTTCTCGAAGACGCGCTTGGTTCGTGAAATTTAGCGCGGGATGCTCAACCCCGCCAATACAGGCGCTCAAATAGCTCAACTCCAGGCACACCACTTCCAAGATCTTGGACTTCATTCACTCAGAACACAACAACATTCGAATCAAAGTGATCATGGCCGAACAGGAAATTGCAACGAAGGCTCCTGAGAGTGATGCTGCAGAGACACAAGCGCCAGCGCCAGCGACTGCAAGCTTGGTTCCAGGAGATACTCCTGCGCAGAGTGGAGCTAGCCTTGGGGTACGAGGAAGCTCCCCGGGGACAATTCAATCGCTGACTTCTTCAGGAACATTGCACGACAGATAGACCAACTCGTCAGTATAACTCTGAATTCAATCCTACATCCAATCATTCAAAATGATTGAACGACTCTGGTGGTAAAAAAGACAGCATAGGCTGACCTGATCCAGCTTATGGCCAAGGTCCAAGTGGGGAAATGACCCAGATTAGAGGCATCGATTGCTACATATCCAAACCAAACGACTATCCTCACTCCCCATCGAAGCTCCTTCTATTCCTCTCCGGTGCGACTGGTCTGCACTCGGAGAATAACCAGATACAAGCGGACAAGTATGCCAGCGAAGGTTTCCTCGTCGTTTTACCAGACATGTTCTTGAACGATCCTCTCCCAGGTTCTGTCACATATGAAGAAGAAAAAGATCCCTCTTTCATTGAAAAAATCAAGATGGGTATGGCCGATACCGCGAAGAGCTTCTGGATCGACATGTGGTTAGCACGACAAACGCCGGAGAAGGTTCTTCCCATACTTCACAAGGTCATTGATGGTGCGAAAGACGAGTTCGCAGATGCTGTAGCGAACGGTGGAGGCATCTACTCAGTAGGCTATTGCTTTGGAGGTCGAATGACTCTACTTCTTGCCGGTGAGAAGCCCGATACAGTCATGTGGGGCCAAGCACGAGCCAAGGATGAAGAAGCCGGAGTCGTGAAGAAGGGACCATATATCAAAGCTGGAGCTATTGCACATGCAAGTCTAGTTGATAGAGAGGATTTCGAAGGAACCAAGGCCCCATTGGCATTCATCTGTGTGGAGAACGACAATTTGTTTCTCGACGACATCAGAGAACATGGCGAGAAGCATCTAAAGGAGAACAACATCGAGTGCGAGTTCAAGACCTACTCTGGCGTTCCGCATGGATTTGCTGTGGTGGGAGAGTATGAGAATGCGAAGATTAAGGCAGCGCAAGTGCAGGCATTTGATCAGATGTTGGCTTGGCTCAAGACACACTGAGGTGGTCTGTTATTCAAGGTCTGGGCGTTTTAGGGGATTATATCACGGTTCATCAAATGGAATGATTGGCACGGAGCAACTTACCCCATCTTCCATCATAGCGTCTTAAGTAGGGGAAGCAACTTGAACCGGCTCTTCAGTGAATGAAGAGGGCTCTTCGGTTTCGTTAAAGGAAAAAGCGAGTTTTCATCGTTCGTTCCCAGGGGAGTGATTGAAATTCAAATCCCGAAGAATTCTTTTTCGAAGTGCCTCTAATCGTTGAAATGCAGTAGAATGAGCCAAAATATCATCCTCAAAAGGGTTGTCTGTTCACTGCACCTTCACTTCCTCTTGGCGGCCGAATCACGTCCCTCACAGCAGTCTGCTCTGCCGCTCTTGTAGGAGCACTCATGGGTGCTGTTGAACTGTTTCAGGATAGAAGCTGCATATTTCTGAGGCGCTCTACTAGCCGCACATCCGTATGGGAGGGGGGTCTCTAAATAACAGTGGGTAGATGAAATCGGGGCTGTGAAGAGTGACACGCTCTTCCCGAGTTTTTATTTTTAATTTTTTTTTTTTTTTTTTCACTCGCAGCTTTCTCTCCTGTTCATACCCATTGCTAACAATGGTTTCGCTTTCGCTACAAAGATCTACAGTCCCAAGCTCTCACTTATGCTTTTGTATGGGAGTCACAACAGGAGACTCGACTGTCGTCTCTAAGCTTCTTTAAACGTCACAAAAACTTCAATTCCATAACTTTTTCATAACACAACTCCACCCCTTACGAAATCGTACAAATAATCTTTCCTTTCGAAACATTCTTCTCCATCAACTTATGCGCCTCAACAACCTCCTCCCAAGGAAAAACCTTATCAACATAAATTTTAAAAGTCCCATCCTCAAACTTCTCAATATATTCCTCCAACTTATCCCTCAACCGTCCCTGATATTCTGGATCTCGACTCCGCAGCGTACTCCCCTCATACCTAACCCTCTTCCTCACAAACGCTCCAATATCCACTCCAGCCGGCAATTTCGTCCCACTCATAGACCCAAGCGTAACGACATGTCCGTCCTTCGCAGCCACATCCAAATTCCCTTGGAAGTAATTCTGTCCCACAAAGTCGATGATAACATCAACCCCTTGATCCTTCGTAGCTTTCAGAATCTCCTTCGACCAGTCCTGCGTCTTGTAGTTAAAACCTGCCGTAGCGCCTAGTTCCTTGACGCAGAAATCGATTTTCTCTTGACTCCCAGCCGTCACGTATATAGCGCTCGCGCCTCCGACTTTCGAGAGCTGGATGCCCGCGATGGATACGGATGAGGCGCCTGCGTGCCATAGGATACTTTTCCCCTTGTCAAACTCCCCAACAAGATACATAGCCTGTGTAGCAGTAATCCACGTCTCCGGAATACCAGCTGCTTCCTCCCAGCTCAGATGGTCCGGTTTATGCAATAGCATAAGCGTGCTCACAGCCACATATTCGGCGTAAGCGCCTCCGTAGGTGAGTCCGAATACTGCGTCGCCGACTTTGAATGGTTCTTTGACTTCTGGACCGAGAGACTCGATTGTCCCGGAGAATTCGACGCCGAGGATGGGCCCGGCTTGAGGAGGGACCGGGTAGGAGCCTTGGCGTTGAAGGAGGTCCATGCGGTTAAGGCCGAAGGCTTTGACTTTTACTACTGCTTGACCTTTGCCGGCTGTGGGCTTGGGTATGTCGGCGTTGATGAAGAGGGCGTCGGCGTTGCCTGTGCCATTTTTGATATCTGTGTTGTCTTTAGTTTCACTTATTTTGGTGGGGGTGAGGGGTAGTGAGAGATGGAGGGGTAATCTGGGAGGTGCTGTACCAACTGCTCGCATTTTTTCGCCCATGGTGAAGAGTCAATTGTGATTGCAATATGGAATTGGGATTAGATAAATTGGAGGATTTACAAGGAAGAAGAGGTAGTGGTTCATGAGCTTTTTCATTCATCTAAAGGGCTATGATGCAAGCGGCTTACAAATGCCGGATTGTCAGGGGAATTTCTCCAAAACGCTACTGCACGTGGCGTGTAAGGAGAAGTGTGACACGGCGTTTTGCTGTGCTCTTCTTGTAATAGTTGTGGCAAGTCTCTTAAATGCTCAAAACGACTGAATGATCAGACGAGTTCAATGGTTTCCTAATCAGCAGTCTCTAATTTCTGCCAATTTTACAAGCCTTTTGATGACCACCATCCGCAACGCCCGCAAATGCAACCGCAAATCCATTCCTTACAAGTTCTGTCTAGCTTGCCTCTCAACCTCGTAGGCGAAATCGAAGTATCCCTTGTCGAACTGATGGACTCGGACATAGCCATCCTCTCCTCCAGAAGCATATCCCCTTCCTTGTGGATCGACCGCAACAGTGTTCAGTGGACTGGAGTCACGGTAAGTATGATCCATTTCGTCAACAGGGCAAAGACCTACCCGAAATGACCTCTGACTCGACCAATCTCCTCCTCAAATATCTTATGGTAGAATCTTGCTTCGAACTTTCCAGCTCTTGACGAGGTGGTGGTAACATCCATAGCAGCCTGACCGCCTCCCAGGACGACGAAGTCTTTTCTTGGTGTAATAGATGCGCTATTGAGCGGGGTATCAGAAACATAGGTCTTCATAACTTCGAGATCGGCGGCGTTGACGAGCTTTGCAGTCTTGTCCTTCGATGCAGTGATGAAGTATGTTCGATCTGGAGACCACTGGAGGTCTGTAATTAACATGTCCAACTCGTGAACTTGTCTATTATCGAGCTGCTCTCCGGTCTACCCTTCTGTCAGCATTGCCCAGTCTCATTTGCAGAGACCAAACATACCTTGGCATCGTATTGCGATACAGTTCCGTCCTCATGTCCTGCGATAATATACTTTGTCATAAAGCTGAATCCTGCAACGGTTGCCTTGGCCTCCTCGCAGGTGATCGTCAGTGCCCTCTCATCAGACTGTTCGGCCTCCACATCCAAGTTGATATCAAAAACGACGATCGTGCCCAAGAAACCCATTCGCTTTTCCGTAACAGCAAGCAGCTTTGATCCGTCCTCTGAGAACTCGACTCTCTTGACTGCGGTATCGAAGTTCCAGGTCTTCAGCCTCTTTCCCGTCTTGACATCCCATAGCATGACTGTGTTGTCTGCAGCACCACTGGCGATCATCGTACTCGTTGGGTCGACATCGACGGTCCAGATAGCTCCTTGGTGGCCATGGTAGGTTCCCAGTCTCTCTCCGTTGTGTGCGAACCAGGCGCAAATGTGTTGATCTTTAGCGGTCGAGAAGATGATGTCTCCATCTCTGTTGTATCTTCAAAATAGTCAGTATGCGACGTATGTGCCACAGTCAGGAGGGGAATCTGCGTACTTGATTTGGGTCAAAGCCCGCTCCTGATAACTTGTTAGAATATGCGATCCTGACGGCGGGGTAGGCATAAACTTACATGTCCCTGCAGCAATATTGGCCTCATATTTGCGACTCAATATTTTACAAGTTGGAGAGGAGAGAGGAGGTCGCCTTTTATAAAATATGGCGGGGCTTAGCGTTCAGTCACAATCGTAATCAGAATCGAATCTTTGTGCGGCACACGTGACCGCAGACTCATTTTTATGACGCTAAAAACACTATAAAGTGCCGAATAACTTTTTCTTTGGAAGAAGAGTAAAAGATTATGGGCCCATGAGAGTTCCTTTCCCATTTTTTGAGTCATAGATTTCCATTATTGTACATATCTTGTCTTTATATTGGCTACTTTTCTAGTTCAGCTCTCGACGAGTCATTCAACCCGGCTGGTCCAATTGCTCAATTCGCAGTTCTAAGGTCGATTGAGAAGTTCAGGGCCAGCAGCCCCCTGTCGATGTTCGCGAACAGCCGCCAGTGCTGCTCCTGCAGCAGTCACTCCTTCCCAACTCGATCTCTGATTCATACTCGAACACACGCTTCACGGGTTGGGTCACAAGCAGTAAACTTGCCTCGGCCGCCGTACGACCGAGCCCTGTCTTCGAAATCAACAAGTGGCCCAGCGTCGTCTGTACTGGCTGCCTGGCACATTCTAAAATCGCGGGGTCGAAATCTGCGTCTTGGTCGATCATCAAATTCCACCCCCACTTCATTCAGCTCGTGCCCTCGTTTCCCACCACTCGACGCTCCTCAAAACAGAGCATTCTCTAGCACACCATTCGCAATGACAGCCACAAAGATCGATGGCACTGCCATTGCAAAGAACATTCGGGAGAGACTCCATGCAGAGATCGAAAGCACCCAGAAGGTCAACCCTAGATACAAGCCCTCTCTCAAGATCATTCAAGGTAATTTCTACGTGGAATCTAGTTCGATATAATATGCTAACCTTCGATTTACAGTTGGCGATCGATCAGACTCGAGTTTGTCCTCCTGTTGAACCCTTGCTGTCATTTAGCCGCGGCTTACTTTTCCAGCTACATATGTTCGGATGAAGTTAAAAGCTGCTGAAGAGGTCAGTACTCGAACTCGAGGGACTGTTACACAATTTCTAACATCAACGTAGGCAAGCATTGATTGTGAACTCCTACAATTCCCCGATACTGTCACCGAAGCCGAACTCCTCGACACAATTACCCGCCTCAATTACGATACTGCAGTCCACGGAATCCTCGTCCAATTACCCTTACCAAAACATATCTCCGAATATGTGATCACATCAGCTGTTGCAGATGAGAAGGATGTTGACGGATTTGGCGTGAGCAATATTGGTGAGCTTGCAAAGCGTGGAGGACAGCCCCTCTTCACACCCTGCACACCCAAGGGTGTAATGGTTCTACTCAAAGAAAGTGGCGTCGATCTCATTGGCAAGAATGCTGTAGTTCTTGGACGCAGCGACATTGTCGGAAGCCCAGTCAGTTATTTGCTGAAAAATGCTCATGCTACTGTGACCGTTTGCCATTCCCAGACTAAGGACCTCGAAAGCTTTATTAAGAGAGCAGATGTACTTGTTGCTGCTATTGGGAAGGCTAACTTTGTTAAGGGGGAGTGGCTGAAGCCTGGTGCCGTCGTAATTGATGTTGGCACCAATTACATCCCAGATGAGTCGAAGAAGTCGGGCCAGAGACTGGTTGGTGATGTTGACTTCGCATCAGCCTCCGAGGTCGCCTCACAAATTACTCCGGTCCCTGGTGGAGTTGGCCCAATGACTGTTGCTATGCTACTACAAAACGTTGTCGATTCGGCTACTTCCTATTTTGAACGACAGAAGACCAGATCTATCCAGCCTTTGCCCCTGAAGATTCAAAAGCCAGTACCTTCGGATATTGCCATCTCTAGAGCACAACACCCAAAACAAATTACACGTGTCGCAAAGGAAATTGGTATTGCTGCCCACGAGCTCGAGCCTTATGGCGCATATAAAGCAAAGGTTGACCTCAGCATCCTCAAGCGCCTTGAGCATCGTCGCAATGGTCGCTATGTGGTTGTCACTGGTATCACACCTACCCCTCTCGGTGAGGGCAAGTCCACTACCACCATGGGTATCGCACAAGCAATTGCAGGCCACTTGAATCGTATTGCCTTTGCCAATGTTCGTCAACCTAGTCAAGGGCCAACATTCGGTATCAAGGGAGGTGCTGCTGGAGGTGGCTACAGTCAAGTCATCCCTATGGACGAGTTCAACCTTCATCTTACTGGTGATATCCACGCAATCACTGCTGCCAACAACCTTCTTGCTGCTGCCATTGAGACGAGAATGTTCCACGAGAACACACAAAAGGATGCTGCACTCTACAAGCGTCTCGTCCCAGCCAAGAAGGGCAAGCGCGAGTTCCAGCCTATCATGTTCCGTCGCCTGAAGAAGCTTGGGATTACCAAAACGAATCCCGATGAGCTTACTGAAGATGAAATACATCGATTCGCAAGATTAGACATTGATCCAGAGACTATCACATGGAGACGTGTACTCGATGTCAATGATCGTCACTTGCGAGGTATCACTGTCGGTACTGCAGCAACAGAGAAGGGGCAGACGCGCGAGACTGGATTTGACATATCCGTGGCAAGTGAATGTATGGCTATCCTTGCTCTCAGCAGTAATCTCGACGATATGAGAGAACGATTGGGCAGAATGGTTATCGGTTCTTCAAGAAGTGGTGACCCTGTCACTTGCGACGACATTGGTGCTGGTGGTGCACTGACAGCATTGATGAAGGATGCGATCAAGCCCAATTTGATGCAAACTTTGGAAGGAACGCCGGTGTTTGTCCATGCTGGGCCTTTCGCAAACATCAGTATTGGTGCAAGCTCTGTTCTTGCGGATAAACTTGCTCTCAAGCTTGCAGGGACCGAAGCGGATGAAGACCACAATAAGAAGGCTGGCTTCGTCATCACTGAAGCCGGTTTTGACTTCACTATGGGAGGAGAGCGATTCTTCAATATCAAGTGCCGATCATCAGGTCTCGCCCCAGATGTCGTCGTCATTGTTGCGACAGTCCGAGCTCTCAAAGTTCACGGTGGGGGTCCGCCTATTGCTCCTGGAGCAGTACTGGATAAGGTTTACACTGAAGAGAACGTTGAAATTCTCCGAAGGGGTTGCGTCAACATGAAGAAGCACATCTCGAATGCGAGACAATATGGTGTCCCAGTCGTCGTTGCCATAAACAAGATGGAAACCGACACCAAGGCTGAGATTGAGATCCTCCGAGAGGAGGCTATCTCTGCCGGCGCCGAGAACGCCATTCCTGCCAACCACTGGGCTGAAGGTGGAGCGGGTGCGGTTGACCTTGCAAAGGGTATTATCGCCGCGAGTGAGAAGGAGAAGAACTGCAAGCTTCTATACAGCCTGGACGGCGACGTTCAAACCCGCATCGAAGCTATTGGAAAGCAGATGTACGGTGCTGCGAAGGTCGAGTTCAGCGAGACTGCGCAAAAGAAGGTCGATACATACACGAAGCAAGGCTTTGGCAATCTGCCAATTTGCATTGCCAAGACGCAATACTCGTTGTCTCATGACCCTGATCTCAAGGGTGCTCCAACTGGCTTCACTGTTCCGATCAGAGATGTGCGACTGGCTGCAGGCGCTGGATATCTGTAAGACCACAACCCCTCTTATACTATAGCATTCACTAACTATCTTTAGCTACGCATTAGCGGCCGATATCCAAACCATCCCTGGTCTTCCTACAGCTCCCGGATACTTGAACGTTGATGTCGACACCGAGACTGGTGAGATCGATGGTCTGTTCTAGACTCCCGATCGAGTTATGTCTTCGTCTTCTTTCATGATTATCTTCAGGCGTTTCCAATTTCAAAAATTCAACAGCATTTGGCGACGAGCACATTCAACGTGCAAGTATGCATCTTTCAACAGTGGCGTTGCAAATATAGGCAACCAAAGTCCATAGAGATATCCACCATGATCAACCCATGGTATCATATAAATGAATGCATGAAGTTCAAGCTATATTTGCACAATTCGAATTGAAGTCTCTCAGTTGTTCACTTCAACTCAGCAATTAATCGTACAAGCTCTCTCTGTCAAAGTCTGTCGCAATCCGCCTGCTCAATCAACCCCTGCTCCACGTCTCATCTAGCTCTCCCCTGCCTCACTCTGTCGCCTGCTAGCTGTCCTCCCTCTCTTCTCTGACCTGCTCTCCCGCCTCCTCAACCCCCCGGGGGGCAAGATTCCTCTCAAGCTCTGCCTCAAGCTCTCTCCTCAATGGCCTCCCTCACCAAATCCGCCTACCGGCGTATGGTTCCTTATCCACCTATGCATCTCCCCTTCCCTAACCTCAGGCTCCACGTTAACCTACCCATCCCACTCTTTCTCTTCTTCCTCCACCTTCTCGCGGTTGACGAATCGTCCCATCTCATTCCTCCCCACCTTACACACTCTCTTCCCCCTCTTCCTTCCCCACCCCGCATTCCTCTTCCGCTTCCTCTCCTCCCTCTTCTTCTTCCTCTCGTCCTTTGCATCCATCTTCCTATCGATGCCAACGATTCCCGCCGAATAGATCATATTCCATCCTCCTGTCCTCACATTGGTCTCCAAGTGTGTCTCGTGCGCACGATCGACTTGGTTCTCATCCATGATGTGGTCGTCGATGGGAACAGCAGGTGGGCAAGTCCAGAGGGAGGAAGGCCAGGGTCACCGTGGTATCCGCGGCCGGAATTTGGTGGTGGGTTGTTGAGACGCGGACAGCGGGGCCGGACGAGGGAACGGAAGGTGGCGTTTGGGTTGCGGCGGGTTCAGGCTCGAGTGAACATGCCATAGGTAGATTGTTAGGACGACATAGTAGATTAAATGTAGTGGTCAGACAAGAATGGTTCAATGGATTTGAATGATTTGGCTTGGTTGTTTGAGGAAGTCAAATTGACTTGAATATGTTGTAGTTGCCAAGGAGAAAAGGGAATCGGTGGGAGAGGAGGGAGGTCTATACACTTGAATAGATAATGGGAAGGGGATAATAGAGGATTCGCTATTGTGGTGATTGACTTAATCGTTCAGTGTATTTGGAGATTCATCTTGGTGTACAATATGGGCATTGCCGATGTTAAGCGAGAGGACAATAGGGGTCGGATAATACCTCCACAATTATTGAAGCGAATGAATTCAGCAACTGATTACAGAGTACTAGATCTTTTGAATTGTTCATAGTAGTTGAATAACTGAATTGTTGAAGTCATTTGAATGAATTATTGGGTATTTTCTGTGAGAGAAAGAATATTTGAAATGCGGATGTGGACGGATATCCATGTTCGTCAAGATTTCGATTCGTTCAAACGAGTTGAGCGATCAAGAAAACTGCATCAACAACAGAACGAATCACACATGAAACTACTTGGCTTTCAAAGAACGCTCCTACATTAAAGAGAGTGTTCCAATTGCCCAAGTTCCTCGAAGGATTCAACTTCTTATCAATCCGCTCATTTGAGAGATTGTACTACCACTCACCCCCTCGTCGGAAAAGTATCTTAATCAACAGACCTCATTGAGTATTTCAACTTCAATTACCCTAGCAGTTTGAGTGATTCAACCTTCAATCATCCACTTGGCTTGAGTTATCAAAATCGGGTCGATCTACTAGAATAAAACTATCTCAAAGGATTTGAATGATCCAGAGCCAAGAGGAAGAACAACAGGAAAGACACCTTAAAATAAACATTTAAATAGATAAAATAAGATGGAGGTTTTTATTTTTTATTTTCTTATCGAGGGTTTAATCAAGCAAGAAATATTTGTCCTAGCTCCAGCCCAGCTAACCATCTCACATATCACCACAAAACTGACTCCAATACCCTGAAACCACCGTATAAGCACTCTGCGTACTAACAAACCACCCACCAAGCCCCTTCACCCTCAAATCCTGCACAGTCGCATTCTGCGTCGCCAACGTATCCACGAAGCCATAAATCATGAACGCGATCTGCTTCCAAAATGCTTGCGGGATCCAATTCAGAACACTGTCGGTGTATGCACTCCAGGAGTTCTCGAAGGCGTGATGTAGTCTGCAAGAGTGTAGCAACAAATGTCTGCTACTGCGCCAGAGTTGAATATGGTGCTGTTGGAGAACGAGGTAAGGGTGTTGAGTTTGGTGAAGCGGCGAAGGTGGTTAGGTTTGACATGTAGGAGTAGCTTGTGGGGCGTATTGAGAAGGTGCTTCATCGAAGAATATTCCGTCTTTGCTGTATTGAGATGTCAGTGTCACCTCCTCCATGAATCGGACGTATCTTATTCCTCGGCGTCATGAAGGCTATCTTCGGCGACGACAAGGTGTAACATCTCCTGTGAGGACATTGGGAAGACTGGCTCGAACGCGTTGTTGGATGAGAGCATGAAGGGAAGAACTGTGGCTTTGGCAGCGCAGATTCCTACTGTTGACGAGACCAATGCTTGTTTGGATAGTGCGAAGGAGTTTGTGAGTTGGAGGGCTTAGGTGCCGAGGTGGGTGGTGATGAATATCTTACCAAAGGAACTTTGGGAAATGTTTTCAGTGAGCCTTACAGATTCCGAGATAAAGGGAAGGATATTGACGGTGACGAAAGTGGTTGACGAAGACTTACGCCAACAATGAGATGTCGGGAATTGTGGAGGAAACGAATGAATTGGTTGGGGGGGCGTTGATATTGAGACTTGGACGAGGAAGCAGAAGGCAGCGAGAGAAGTCGCGACTACCAAGAAGGACCTGTAATGGGTTTGTCCAGTGCTGTAGAGATCCTTGCACCCGGAACCGCCCCGGAAGTCCTATCCGTGTTGTTAGCTACGGGCAGTTGAAGTACAGGAATCTCTAACAAATCCGCTAGTCTTAAATCATTGATCACCCGAGAGTCCCAAGAGAGTAATTTTAGGCATAGATGGCTGTGATGTAGCGGGGCAGAATCCAAATCGAGCCAGGGAAGCTCAGATCCCGAAGCGGGAGCAGTGTGGAGTCTACAAGTTTCAAATTTTTTTGTATTTAACCATTATCTTTTATGGCATTATACGTAAAGAGTAAATAGAGTATGCAACATAGCTTAGAACATACCCCCAGAGTCATTCTTCTCTCCCTGATCTACCTGCTGTCTTGCTCCAGAAAAGACAGATAAATAGATGGGGAAAAGTGTGGCCAGTCCCAGGAATGCAATGAGCGAACAGTAGCTATACTGTATTGTTCCCGCGCCGTACTTGATGATGACCCAATTTATCCACGGGATCAAAGCAGCACCACCAGTGGCGCTCGTTAACACAGCAGCAGCTATCTTCGTCCTTCGTCCCATGCCCCGCAATGCCGCGGAAAAGGCCAAAGGCCAAATGGGTCCCTCGAAGAAATATAGGACTATAAGAAGGGCCGCCATCGTATCTGGTTGGAGGCCGTTAATCGCGAATATGAGGATCGTGAATAGGAGCGATCCTACGAAGGAAACAAGGAGGAGGATTCGAGGGGGTATGAAGAAGCAGAGGCCTGCAAAGATGAACCGACCCAATGCAAAGGTGGCGTTTGCGATGATGCCGTAGCTAGTGGCTGCAAGGCTTAATCTCGATGCTGAAGACGTGGTCAGGGTTTCGAGCATACTGGTGAGCCACAAAACGTTGGCTTCTTGCACGCCTGAGTAAAGGAACAAAGCCCAGAATCCAAGTGTGAGTGTCATATAGATCACTTTCCAATTGGTTCTTTTGAACCTCTGTTCTGGCTCGGTGGTGACGATATGGTTCAGCTGAGGAAGGCCGGAGTGGTTTTGGAGCTGTAAATCGTCATCTGTGGTTTCGGGTAGCGGTAGGTAGTAGAAGGTGAGTGCGAGGACGACATCGAATAAGGCAATGGCGAGGTAGAGCCATTGAATGTCGAGGAGTGAGGGGCCGTCTTGGACATCCTGGAAGAGACCCTTTTCTGCAATAAGCATCCCCACCAGCTTGCCGATTCCTTGCAAGCCTTGAGCGATAAGAAGACGTATCTCGCTATAATACGCTGGGCCGCACAATGCCAAGAAAGGGTTGGTTGCCATCTCGATAATGGAAAGGCCGAATCCAACCACAAAATTTGATATCATGAAGCCCGTGTAGGATAGTAAAACAGCCGACGGCCAGAACACTGTCCAAATCTTAGAGTTAGAATTTGGTCAATCCAGGAAGAATAAACAATCCTAAGCCCGGTTTCATAAGTTCCGAAACATTTATTACCTCGAACACTCTCGATTCCTTCCATGACAGGAAAGGCGCTGTGCCAACTTACTGAAGATACCGGTCCCAGAAATACACAAGCCTGTGATAAAGCATGCCTTGAAGCCTCCGGACCTTAGGATATATTGTCCGAGGGTAGGAGGGCCGAAGAAGTAAGCGCCATAATAAACGCTATACATGCCAAGGGTACGACTCATGCTGTTCGAAGAGATCTTGGAGATTTGGTTGTTGAGGTTGTTCCAAAGACCGTGTGAGAACCCGCACATAAAGAACAATATTGTAACCATCACACAGTACTTTATGGAGTCTCTCGCACTAGTTCTGATCAGATTCGTCGGTCTTCGAATGGTGATGAAGCCAAAGTAGACCTCAGCCTCAGTCCTTGTCAATGCTGTGGAAGCCCGAGGTATTCTCTCTGGATCCATACCCGGCGAAGTGACAAAATCCAATGATGCTACTTGTCCCACCGGCATGCCCTGGATACCTCCTGCAACAGAGGGCAAAGGCTGTATTACTTCGGTAGTATTGGACGGAAATTGGCCCCTGGAAGCGAATATCGATTCATCCCGGGAGACGAGTAGATCATCGGTGTTTGCAGTAGTCCATACTGGCCGGAGCGGCGAAACTGGAGATGGAATTGGGGACGTTTGGCCGTTTGCTTGGCCGGAGACCGGAGATGAAATTGCAGTTGGCGCATTGTTACTGCTTTTGCTCACACTCCCAAAACAGAGCGTTCCATGGTTGCTATAAATGAGTGTAGGCAGAATCCTGCTAATCAGAGGCTTTAGGGTTGGAACACAGGCACATATGATCCCAACGTTGACTTCCACAGCGCTCCACATGAACGACAACGAAGCGTACCAGGCAAAGTCCACCTCATCACCAAGAAGTGGTGATACATCGGTTTTAGATACGCCTGAGAACCCACTTGATGATTGCTGGAGATAATAGATGCGAATTATATCGGTGGCTATGACATATATGCCCAGACCGAACGTCGCAATGAGTATCGTCTTCTGCTTTCGAGGCAGTTGCATTCCCGTCAAGACCGGTATGGGCAAGACTAGTACAGCCAAATCGGTGATGACGTTCACAGGTACGGATGCTAGATAGAGTGTAATCAGGGGAATGCACCGGCCTAAGGGGTCAAACACCTGGGAAACTGGTATACACTGGAAAATGTTAAAGAATGTCAGGATCAGGCCGGCCACGTTGACCACGGCGAATGTGATCCATGATGCGATACGTAATGAGCCATGAGTATTGCGAGAAAGGCGAAGATAGAAGATTATGATGGACGATTTCGTTGCCATCAAGGCGGGATTCTGGAGCTGTCAGCAGCAGACCTCGTCGGGAAATCAGGTGATCGTACGTAGAGCACTGAAAAGGCATATTCGCATTTTCTCAGAGGGTATACCCACTGGACCAGGATATCAGCGTCGTGAAGTCCCAGTCCTTTCGAAGTCCCAAAAGCAGCTGAAAAAGTTAACCCGCAGGCAATGACCTAACATGAAACTGTCAGCATCAAGTCTCAAGCACGCTGAGCTCAGTGCTTGAGAGGCTGGGTCTTGGCAAAGGTTGGAAAGGGGGTTCAAGTACACACCCATCCGAGTATAATAAAATAGTCCTGCACAATCTCAGAGTCAGCAAATGCCTGATAGTGGAAGGAAAGTGCCGAAAGAGGTTTCAGAAGTTCCGAGACAACATTCTGCTTGAAAGTCTTTCCGTTCAGAGCAGAATACGGAGTATAACTCCTGGATTGCCACAGAATGGGAAATAAGGTAAACCCAAAACTAACTTACATCCCACCCAGTTCTTCTTACGATTGCAAGTCTGCTAACGAGCCTGGCGGCCACAAACGTCGTTGCTATCGCAAGTGTTGTTGCCGTTACTACCACCACAGGTTGACGGCGATCCGGGACCCCACTTCCGATGTGGGGTAGTAAAATCTTCGGCCGCCGCGCCGATAGAGGCATAATTGTCACCGAGTGTAGCTGTCCGCTTGTCCCGCCCTGGCATATTCCATAAGTAAAGAATCTTTTGTAGCTTACATTCTGCGATTAATAAAGCTCTATCACGAACACTAAAAGAGGAAGCACGATACTAAAAAGGCAGAATCCAGAAAGTTGAGGATATCCAATTACTAGGAGAAGCATCGGGGTGACCGATTGACCAATTGCTGATTGAAGCACAAAAAGTTTCGGGCGCTGTTGATGTGGGGGATGCGGCGCGCTTACTAACTCGCCTCCGCATTAGATCCTCCAAGTACTGGGCTTCACTGGAACCAGCTTATTTGCAGCATTTCTTCACCGTCGGGCCTACATTATTTGGCGGCCCTGTGGCTGGTCTAGCCCGATGCTCGGTCAATACCGAGACAGGAAGTCAAATAGACCAGTAACATCTATTTAGGATAAAGAAAACGAGCATGGGAAAGTAAGAGATACATAGAATCGCGTCATTTAGCCTCGATCAGAGAGCCAGCTGGCTAGTGGCATCGTCTTCCACCTTTAATAAGCAGCTTGCCTAATACTTAATCCACCCCCGTCGGAGAGGAGAGCGCTGCTGTTAACAAACCCACCCGCACGACTCGCGAGGTAGAGGGTGATACCAGCAATGTCCTAGCAATTCTAGCTGTGAAGTTAGGACGATACAGAGGAAGAGAATTCTTCTTTCTCGCCTCCTTACTGCCAACTCGGAGACTTGGATTGACTTCCTTTGAAGATTGCCTGGGACATCGACAAGCAATGCCTGTATCCTAAGTTAGCAGTAGCTCAGATAGCCAAAGACTATAAATCGAGATATGGATAGAAATGTTGCACTCACGTTGGTCACCCCAGTTATGTAGAGACTAGGAGCGATGGTGTTTGCACGGATACCGTATGAAGCAAACTCTGTTGACAGCATTTTCGTGAGACGAATCAATCCAGCCTTGCTCGCAGCGTATGGATATCCAAGCATGTGGGCACGACTCAACCCAGCGATGCTACTATTCGTGATGAATTGGCTGGGGATGTACCTATCCTTCCTCCGGCTGGATTCGTGAGTGTTGCCGAATTCTAGCAACTCCAAAAACGGGGGGAAAGTAAAGTATGATCCCATGGTATTGACTTGAGACAAAGAGTTAGCGTTCTGGTAAGCTGACCAGAGATGCTCTCGGTGCTGCATGAGAGTAGGAGGAGATGAGAATCCTCAGTTCAGAGCACCTGGCGGCCCGGCGACGCCTGAGTTTGCAATAACCGCGTTGACAAAGGGAGACTTCTTTGCTACTTCGGTGGCGGCAGCAGCAAGAGATTCCTTGGACCCAATATCGCAGACGATTTGAATGATTGAGTGGTTTGTTAGCAAATATATATACAGTGGTCAACTGGGAGAACCGATAGCTCTGGAGGTAACTTTATCGAGGGTGTGCGTCCTGCGACCAGAATATAGACCTTGGAAGTACCGTTGACATCAAGTGCATTTGCCATCATCTCTCCGGTTCCTAGTAATGTTAGATATTTCTCGGGATCAATGAGAGAGGACAGAAACTAACCAGGACCACCACCAGTAATTACGAACACCATTCCCTCCACAGAAAACAGATTTGCAGCTTTAATGGATACCATGATGGGCAACTAGAAGTTTCAAGCTTTCGAGTTTCCAATTTGACCCTAGATTGGATTGCTGGGGAGCAAAACAGGAAGAACATCTTGGGTGTAATTATATTGACAGCGAGACTCCATTTGGTGGCACAGATTGAAAACAGGAAAGGCAAAATAGGAGTGGCAGAGGAAGGAAACGGAGATATTCACAATCGACAAACAAGAACAAATCATGATATTCATAGTAAGCCAGTACCTGGCGTGACTGAGGAGTGAGGAAGGCTGAAGAATTTACTGACCGGCTGGCCGGAGTGATGGACAATGGTATCGACGACGTCCAACAACGGGTACGGTACCTGTATTGCATTCGGACGAGGCATCAGTACAGCCTTGGCCGCCGGATGTGTGAATGAAGCAAGGAACAAGGAAGCTGCATCGGTATGCTGTGTTGTCGAGCACTGCTGAGAAATCAGTGGTCGGCGACCAAAATAACAGGCACCGAACTCATTCACAGGGGCTTGGCAGATAATCCCAGCTAAATCCGAACGCGCATCTTATGGCGGGGGAGCTGAATAATCAAACTAAATTTACAAACTTCGACTTCACCAACAGTACTTTCTTTGCCCGGAGGATAACACTTCCGTCACGCTCAGTGGCAAATCGGAATTGTCGTCGGGACATTTTATAAATGTCGTTCAACCATGGATCCCAGGCCCAGTAATCTGCCTGCACCAGCTGCTCCCTGAATACCTGTATGGACTCTATGGAGAGCTCAACAAAGAAGCAATCGCGACAGCCACCCAAAAAGGATAAGAAGGACGATGTTCAATATAGACCGCGTGGCCGTCCCTTGAAAGAGAAGGGAGATGCCTCGGTTGATGTAAGTTACTCTTCGGCGCTGGACTGTCTCTGGAATGTAAGTAACTTTTGATTTTTGCAGCTTCAGCGAGCACGGGTCCGACGCGCGCAAAAGGCTTTTCGAGAGCGGAAGGAACAATATGTGAACTCGTTGGAAAGCAAGGTCTCAGAACTCGAAAAGATTATCGAAGGGATGTGCAACACCTTTTTGGGGTTCAGCGAAGATCTCCTCATATCCAGACAAGTCGATCCGGAGCAGATAAAGCACACTACGGAAGTCTTTCTTGCTCTCTCCCACAGGGCCTCTCGTGCGATTGATGAGGAAAGTGGGGGGTCTGGGGAGGACAGTGGACATGACCTGCGGGGAGGTGAAAGTTCTTCATCTGAAATGGGTTTGAAATCCGAGCTCGCGACGTCACTGGGAGACCTGGGAGATCATTTAGTCAATCCATACTTCGAACAGGATCCCACTTCATCCCTAAGACAACGTAACCAACTTGCCGTGGTACCTCGAAGTCCAAACGCTACAGAATTTAGGGTGTCAGACCCATATCGAAATTACCTCTGGGGCATGCCCCAAAACTCGTCGAAAGATGGAACGAGCGCTATACCATACATATTAGCAGGTCGCGATAGTTTTGCCTCGCGCCTCTATTTCGAAACCATCTCCCTGATTGTCCGTGCTCTTCAAGGAGGTGCGTCTAGGAATATTGTGGATAGCGTGTATCGCTATAAACGTCACTATGTGGATTTTGATCACATTTTTGGAGTTACGACTGGGGTTCTGAATATGCTGCTGCACGGAACGAGCCAGGACCCAAAGGAAGAACGTCGAAAAGCGGTGTACGTGTCTGAGCTAGAAGGCCCCGATGAGACTGCAATAAAAGCGGCAATAGCTCAGGAAGTTGTTCTACATGGTTCTTCAGAGACTGAATACTTGAATACATGGAATGTTGAGCGATATTTGCGAGACAAATGGGGACTAGGCGTTGATTCGGCGATCATTCGAACGCCGCTGCGAGCACAGGAAGCATATTCGGATGAGTTCTCGAGCGCCGCCAATGAGGTGCCTCGAAAAAGTGCCTTCCCCGACTCTCCAGGGAATCCCATACCGTTTGCGCCAACTATGGTTCCGGGCTTTGCCCACTCCGAGCAAGCTTTACTCGACGCTCAACCTTTGGTTGAGAAAATTACCCTGGGCGCTGTCTCTCTTGGCGAGGGACCGAGATGGCATGTTTCTTATATTGACAGTGCGGTTAAAGCATTCCTTCAGGAAATTGAAGCTAGCAAATAGATCTGAATCTAATTGACGTTGACCCATGCCCATCATCCAGCGCGTGGGTACTAATCTCTCAACTAAGCAAACAATCATATTCGAGCCGTAGGTGATATTAATTAGAAGCGAGCAGCGCTCCAGCCATGGATCATAAATGCGGTAACAAGCTTGGAATTGAGTACTTTATGAAGAGCTGAGGAATCGCCTTTAGGTGGTCCTGCCTGAATAGGGGGTACTCTCGGTAAAGGAACAGATCGGAACATTCAAGGCCGGACCTAGCCCGAAATAACCTAACGGGTCGCGTAAAATAGCAGTTCAGACCTAACCAATTTTTTTTGAAGTCCTCTCTGGATGTGCTCGGCGGTTCTTTCGATCTCACCAATTCTTTTTAAACCCCAGGAATGTTAATGTTGTCTACACTATGGCAGCTCCGGTAACAAAGCTTCAGCAAGTGAAGCTGCCCAGCGGACCTTCACCCATAACTCCAGAGCAACAATACTGGAAATCCTTCAAATCATCACAAAATGTCCCCTCCCAATCTCCAGTAACGCACATCTCCTTCCCACCTCCGCCGAGTAACCCTCTTCTTCCTTCTACAAACGACTACTTTGCCGTCACTACAGGCACACGAGTGCAGATCTTCTCCATCCGAACTCGAAAGCTCGTCAAGACCATCACTCGATTCTTGGACATCGCACACAGTGGAGAGATTCGCAAAGATGGGCGTGTCATGGTGGCCGGTGACGAGACGGGAAAGATACAAGTCTTTGATGTCAATTCGAGGGCGATTTTGAAAACTTGGGAGGAACACAAACAGCCAGTATGGACTACGAAGTTCTCGCCGACCGAATTGACGACTCTCATGAGCGCCAGTGATGATCGCACAGTTCGATTGTGGGATCTGCCAAGCCAGGACAGCACTACAACGTTTACAGGCCACACGGACTACGTTAGAAGCGGGAGCTTCATGCCAGGAACGATGTCAAATATGATTGTGACCGGAAGTTATGATGAGACGGTTAGACTTTGGGATCCAAGAGTACCGAACAGAGCTGCAATAGTGTTCAAGCATGCTGCACCAGTGGAATCGGTATTGCCTATGCCATCTGGAACAACCGTACTGGCTTCCGCCGACAACCAGATCACAGTCCTGGATCTGGTTGCCGGAAAGCCCCTTCAGCAGCTCAAGAACCACCAAAAGACAGTTACTTCATTGTGCCTTGCGTCGAATGGCACGAGACTGGTTAGTGGAGGTCTGGATGGCCATGTCAAGGTTTTCGAAACGACAGGTTGGAATATTGTTTCCGGTTCAAAATACCCATCACCTGTTCTGTCTGCTAGTGTTATCAGTTCCGGCGCGAATCGCGAAGACAAGCACTTGGTCGTGGGAATGCAGTCAGGCGTCTTGTCGATTCGAACAAGACTTTCCGGGCAGCAGAAAGTTAAGGAGCGGGAAAAGGCGAAGGAGATGCAGGCACTTATTGAGGGAACATTGGACGACTATGACAAGAAGAACAATAAGAAGAAGCGAACAAGGGGAGTTGAGAAGAAGCTTAGAGGTATGGATTTTTTGGGTGAAGGTGCGGATGTCATAATCGAGGGAAACGAGCGGAAACGAAAGGCTGAGGCGGTCTGGGAAAAGGACCTTCGACAAGGACGTTATGCGCAAGCACTTGACTACGTGTTGGATAAGAAACTATCGGCCATAGTAGTCTTAACGCTTTTCACTGCTCTTAGACATCGAAGTGCCATGCGAGCGGCACTTCAAGGGCGGGATGAAACAACTGTTCAGCCAATATTCAGATGGATGATAAAGCACATCACGGATCCTCGGTACGTGAGCATCTGCGTTGATGCTGCACTGCTGTTGCTGGATATCTACTCTGAGCATGTTGGAGGGTCTGCTGAATTGGAGAGTAACATTAAGTTGCTGCATCGGCGAGTGCGAATTGAAGTGGAGAGGTCACAACAGGCATGGCAGACGAGTGGGATGCTGGAAATGCTGATGGTTGGAATGCCATAAGGTTGGCCAAAAAGGATTTTTGTTGCATAGCGTTGGCGTTGGAAGTATATTTCGGTCTCTGCGAATTGGGCCCCCGCCCCGCCATTACCCCACATCGAATATTTGAACAACTTTGAACAGTTCGTTCCCTGAGCCTCTGTCTCTCTTTCTATCTCGACGGGCTTTATAATACCGGCTTGTGAGATTTTTGTACCAATTTCATTCGATCCATGGCGACAGTCGCAGCACCACCAGTCTCCAGCAAAATGCACGATTTCACGGATCAAAGTACTCCTCATCACAGGAATCGGCTGAGTTGGAGAAGGATGGGACAACGGAATCGCCATTGCAACATTATTTGCACACCAAGGAGCAATCATTTTCGGCTGTGATCTCTCAGTCAAAGCCGCCGAGATTTCGAGGTCAAAAATCCTTTCAGACACTCCTCAAACAGACATCACAGTCATGTGCGGCGATGCATCCTCGCCTTCCTCAATGAAAGTCTTTGTAGATGCTTGTATGGCGAAGCATGGCCGGATAGATATTCTGGTCAACAACGTAGGGCGAAGTGAAGCCGGAGATCCAGCCTCAATCTCCGAGGAAGTTTGGGACCAGCAAATGGACGTGACCCTCAAGTCGGTGTACCTCCTCAAAGCTACCTCGTTCTACCCATCATGGCAGCGCAAAAGACCGGCGGGAACATCGTGGACGCCAGCTCTGTCTCCGGTCTTCGCTATATCAGAAAGCCTCAAGTCGCGTACTCGACCACAAAGGCAGCCATATTGTCTTTCGCGCAAACTACGGCTGTGATTTACGCGGATAAGGGAGTGAGGCTCAGTACTGTGGTTCCTGGGCTGATTAATACGCCGCTGGTGGCTGATAAATATGCTGTGGGTGATTATGAGGGGTATTGTAAGGTTCGGGACCAGCAGCTTCCTATGAGGAAGATGGGAACGGCGTGGGATGTTGCGAATACGGCGTTCTTGGCCAGTAAAGAGGCTAGCATATCACAGGTCAGTGGATTGTTGTTGATGGAGGACTTGTATCGAGTACAGGAAGAGCATGAGCGTATCATTCGAAGGCAAAGGGTCATTGAACCAAGATGCCGGGTTGAATAACATAATTGACCCATACGGATATGTTGTACAAAGATGGCCCTCCATTATGGGCTTCTTCCTCTGCTGCCAAACTCAAACAACGCTTCCAGGCTCTAGCCCCGGCTTGTTAGCTTTCCTTTCTATCTTCTCTATCAACCCCTCGTCAACATTCTGCGAATTCATTTCCCGCTCATGCCTTTTCTTAACCTGGCCTAAGATCCAGAAATTGTAGATCACGAACAAGAACCCTGTAGTCACCATACACGTCCCAGTCACAATAGCAGTAACTTTCGCCGTGATGCTCTGCAAAACAGTCAGCTCACCTTCCATCAAACATCATCAAGGAATAGACTTACCCATGTACCCCCTTGCTGCGAGTAAACATTAGTCAACGTACTTATCAACCCCGCAAAACTATTCAGACTTCCCGGCAAGAAAATCTTATTCAACAACCATACAAAATTCTGTCTCCAGCGCCACCAAAGCCAAATCATACCACCCGCTCCAATACCACTACAAACGCTCGCGACGACAAGAAGCTGCACATGCTTTACACTCTTTAAGATATCCGCCGCAGTCTGACTATGGATATTCGAATCACTGCCCAGACTCGCAATGCTCGTGAATGTCCCTGGGAAGACCAGGAAGCCTGCTAGCAAGATCCAGGTGAAGAAGGAAGCGAGGATGTTATGCAGACGGGGTATGGTGTCGAGGGAGAGAAGCATGTCCATGTAGCGCGTTTGGACGGAGTTTTGTCTGTTGAGTTGGTCGAGACGGGGGTTTGAGGAGTTGGAGGGGCGGGTGGAGGGCAGTTCGGTGTGTTGGTCGTTGGAATGGCCATGGAAGAAGGGAATGGGAATGCGTGGATGTGGGCGGTGTATGTGGTGGGATTTTGTTTCTGGGACTCGTGTTGTTGTTGTTGCGCTTCGATTGAGTCTCTTTGAGGAGTCGTTTTCGTTGCTGTGGCTTATGGGGAGGGTGTTTGACCGTCCCATGATTGCGGTAGTATGTGTGATCTGGAGGATTGAATCGATGAGATTGAGATTGGGGTATGAGCTTATAACCACAGAACTTTTGAAGATGCTATTGTGACAGCAGTAAATAGATCGTAGATAAGATAATTAGTGAATAAGAGCAAAGGCGTCTCCAGGTGGGATGCTACACTTGTATCCCCTCAAACACCGTTCCCAAAAAAAGCGCCATAACCTGTTCCCACCCTAGTCTCGATAAAACCAGGGTCATCGCATCTATCGCCAGGAAACTCGCATTTCATCTGCAGAGCACAATATCTGAGAAGGTTGTGTCGTTGTAGCTGATCATTCAAGCACATCCAATCGATCACTTGTTTCTGGGCGAGGTTGAAGCGAGGTTGCGCCAGTTTGGCACCCTGGCATGTGCGATGACGATGTGGAAGACAGGGGTGGCGTTCAGGCTTGACACAACAGCTGAGGCTATGCGAATGTGAGTTGAAGATCGAACAAATTCGGAAGGAAGCGATGAGGAGACGCATTCTAGGTTATGGACAACATTGCATTCAATTCAGTAAATAGATTGAACGAAAGGGGAAAGGAGGACAGGTAAGATTTTATTTCGAAAAGTAGCAGCTGCTGGAGCGGACCTGCGAGGCGGACGAACGGTGCCTATTCCACGCTATAGCACTACCTGAAAAATCGAGGGATAATGAGAGATGGGAGCAATGTGCCTTGCAATTATTCGGATACTCTAACAAACATCTCAAGAGCAACCAGCGAGCCGATATTAGCAATTACTGGTTCCCTTTACTGATGAACATTGCCTTGAAATCGGCATTACTCTTCGGTTTAATGTTCTTCTCCTTGGCATCGCCATTCACTCCAGTGCCAGCACTTGGGCTTGAAGAGTCGGTAGCCTTTGGATAACCCAAACCTCTCTTCTGTCCTAAGCCGCCTCTACCACCTGGCCCAGGTCTCCTAACCGGTGCCGTGGGTTTGATAAAAGACACAGGAGCCTTCTTTCCCTGCCCAACCTGAATCCGATCCGTCTTTATCTCATCCTTCTCCTCAAAGAGATCCTTCATTCCGCCTGTTCGAAGTTTCCGTCCTGGTATGATCTCGTGATTCTCCAACCCTAGCGCAGCTCGTCCCGCTGAAGCGACATCCGCATACTCAATGATCGCACCCTGATGATCTGGTCTCAGTACGACTTTGACAATATTGCCAAAGGGCTCCGCAAGAGCGCGAATCCGAGCGTCGTTGACCGTATCTGGTACATTCATCAGGGTCATGGTTCGTTTGGCGATCTCGTCCCGCGTAGGTTGATTCCCTGCAGCCTCGGGCACAGGAGATGGAGACATAACCGAGTCTCCATCGACGTCTGGCGCTGGAGAAGCCGACATCCCCTTGCTGGTTGCAGTAGGCTTGAAGTTTTTGCCCGTCGATAGCTCGACTTTGAGAATCTTCGACTTCAGTTTGGTCTTATCCAAAGCTAAGGAGGCCTCCGCTTCTTCTTTCTTTGCGAAGACAACAAATGCCGCGCCTTTGCTATCTCCTCCCATGGTCCTCAATAATCTGACTGTCTCAACAGTCCCATACTTTGCGAAGACCTCCTTCAAATCTTCCTCCGTCAAGGTGCTGTCGAGACTTGTGACGTGAATTTCCCGACCTTCTGCCATGGCGCCTTCACGCGGCTTCTTTTTTGAAGGATCGGAGTAAAGGGCCACTAGCTTCAAGCCACCCTTGAGTTTTGTGCCATTGAGTTGAGTTGCTGCAGCTGCTCCTTCAGCGGTTCTGAAGGATATGTAGCAGAAACGTCGATGAGCATTGTACTTGAGACTGGGCCATCGAATACTAAATATTATACCGCAATCCTTAAAAAGGTCGCGGAAATAATCGTCATCAGCCTCAGGCGGAAAGTTCGTGACATACAGAGTCAAGCCAGCAGCGGGCTGCACGCCTATTTGCCTATTGGTAGCGGTAAAGTATTTTCCGTCTCGAATCAAGGCACTTTGTACGTCTTCGTTGGATCGGAATTCTATCAAAGCTGTCACTGATTTATCATCGCCCTCTCCCTCCTCCTTAGTACTGAGACTGTTGACATGACCGTAATCCTTGAAATACTGTCTGATTTTAGTCTGGGTGACTCCTGGAGGTAGATTCGTGACCAAAACGCTTGTGTTCTCACGGTTACGTTTCAAGTGCTGTTCTCGTAAAGCCTCATGGTCTGCTTCGGGTTGATCGCCTTTGACCTTCTTGCTGGCGCTGCTATTATGGTCGTCATCAATTGTCTCGCGCTTCCTCTTTGAGGCAGATGAGGGGGATTCGCCAACAGCCGCGTCGCTTGGTATAGACTGCTGTTGAGCATAGTACGCCGCAGCAGCAGCTTCCGCCGCTTCACGTTCTTTATCTCGTCGTTTGGCAACGGCCTTTTTTCGATCATGAACTATGTCCATGGCGACGTCCAGAGCCTCTGACTCTCCGAAGTTGATACAGTGGCGCACATAGACTTCCAACATTTTCTCAGGCCAGTCCAGTGATTCCTGGTGTACAGCTTTAATCAGGACTTCGGTGGCCAGTGATGGTGGGACATTTGGCATTCGAACGGAGATTTCCCAAAGATAGTATTGCTGCCAGAACTCGTAGCTCGAAGCATTCGCTGAGATGAGCCCCTTCCAAAAGTCTCGAGCGTCCTGAATCGAGCCTTTCTGCGTGAGCAGCTGAATCAATATCCTCTCAATTCGGAATAGCGGGTCGTCTTTGTAGTTCTTGTCGTGTTTTCGCCCCCAGTCCTGAACGCTTTCCAGAGCTGTATGTAGACCCATCTCTGCAACATCCATGTCGTCCTCGGTGGCTCCTGGAACCAGAGTTCTCCGTTTGAGATAACCGCACCATGCGACGTAGACATCAACCACCGATTCCATACCATCACGATCGAGGGCCTTGTTGTTTGTAGCAGCGTGCTTTATAAGTTCGACATCAGAATGAGGCAACTTCTCGGTCTCAGCCCTCAGAATATATCGTGACCAAAGCTCCCCAGACCAGGGGCAGTGTGCTACGGCTCTTTGAATGACCGACAGAACCGTGGGCAGTTGGATTTGCGCAAATTCTCTTCTGGTCTTTGACAAGAACACGATGTAATCCAGCCAGATGTCGGATTCCAAGCCAAACATAGCGGTAGAGGATAGCGCTCGTTCGTACAATGCCACGCATAGATCCAAAGGGGTGACCGGCAAATGCTTCTTCCTCAACTTTGCTTGTTTGACCTCCCATTCCAGATATTCTCTCATGGCAGCTTTTTGGGCATCCGTATCTCCTGATTCAGACGCTCGTCGAAGCTTGAGCTCGGATATTTCGCGGTCGCCATATTGCTTCTTCGCATCTTTTGCGAGTGCTGTGATCTGAACCATTGTTGATTCATACGCGGCTTCATCGTATTTGGATAGAAAAGTCGAGAACATTTGTGAGGTTTCGTCCCAAGTCGCGTGTGGAATCTGCAATCGATCCAAGAACATCCTTCGCACATTCTCAATATCCTGCTGCGCCATACCCTTCGAATCATAAGCTTTAGAAAGCTGCTCAAGCTCGATCGACATCCATCGGTTCCACAACTCATGGCTGTCATTCAGTCGGTACTGTGTAGCCTGCGCACCCTGTTGCCAGACATCGCGTGCCACTTCGAGTGAGAACAACTCCTGACCATAAATCTGCTCTTCTTCCGGCCAGCCAGCATCCGCAGTCTGGCAATCTGTATGCAGTGACCAAACCCATTCGCAATATGCCAGCCAGAGCTTGGTAGATGATGGTTCTGCGGCGATCGCCTGTTTGTAGAGCTCGACCACTCCGACCCTTTGTTCTAGATTACTGGCAGTTCTGCTGGCTTCATCGACGAGAGCTAGCCAGTTGTCTTCTCCCACAGGAGCTTCCGCCATCCTCAAATGCCTGGCTTCGTGAAAGCTCGAGTTTTGTGGTATTTGCTGAGGACGTCAGAACGAATATGACGGTCGATTTGGATCGCAGGTATCACGATCTACCATTTCAACCGTGATGGTTCTCGTGAAAGTGATGTGGTTATGACGTGACGCGGTTGTATGGAGAGATTCAGTTCGCGCCTTGTTCGAAAACGGTAATTCGAAAATCCTAGCTCTAAGGAGTGTATTGCCGTGTCACACCGCTTTGAAAATTGGTTAGAGCTTCACCATCGACTTGATTCAAAGAAGTCGCGCTCTCCCAATCATTCTTCCATCATTGAACGATGAGTCTACATCTACCATCACGGCGGGTATTAAGGCCCGGTATGTAAATATATCTCTATCAAACTCTACAAAGCTAATTGATTCCAGCCACCTCCCTAGCATCCTCCCAAACCCCATACACCTTCCTCATACCAAGCATCCAACGGCGAACACTTTTCTGGTGGGGGAAAAAGAAACCAGAAGATAAAGCCGCAGCACCAAGAAACCACTTGACTGAAGAGTTCCTGCGCAAGAAGCCCATAGGACCACCAGGTGGACTTGTTCGCGGAGATCTCTCCTCATCCTCCATTTTCGAGGATGAAAAGCTCGCCGGCCCAAAACCCAAAGGCCCCATCAGCGCACCGGACGCACCACGGCATCTCCCTCGAAACCCCGAGACGATGGCCGCAGCGTTAGATCCCACTCCCGCAGCGCGAAAACGATGGGAGCGGAAAATGGTGATTAGGGAGGTGCAGAAACGAGGACGGTTGACGAAGGCACAATTGCTGAAGACACAGGAGCGACAACTGCTGTCTAAAAGTCACGATTTCAAGACTTCGGTGAAGAAGCTGAATCCATTGGCTAGGCAAATTGTGGGGAAGACGGTGGAGGACGCTATTGTGCAGATGAGGTTTTCGAAGAAGAAGGCTGCGAAGGATGTGCTTGAGCATTTGGAGCATGCTAAGAATGAGGCTATTGTGAAGAGGGGTATGGGTTTGGGTGGCGAGGAGAAGAAGTTTGAACATCCTTTGAAGCTTCAGACGAAGGATGGCAAGCGGATTAAGGTCCAGAACCCGACTACGATTTATGTTGATCAGGCTTGGGTTGGGAGAGGGCTGTATGGGACAACACCTGATCATAGGGCGAGAGGTCAGATTCATATCATGAAGAATCCAACGACAAGTAAGTTTTTGATATAGAGTTGCAAAGCATGCCACTAATGGTCGATAGGTCTGTCAGTCGTTTTGAAGGAAGAGGCAACGCGGATACGTCTTCACAAAGAGCGGGAAGATAAGCTCAAGAATCGAAAAGTCTGGGTACAGCTACCAAACAGACCGATTACTGCTCAGAGACAGCACTATTCGTGGTAGACTGTATGTATAAATAGCTATGTATAGACACTTGTAAAATTTATGTTCTTCAGTCACCTAGCCTCCTAGAAACCCCTCCTCACTGCCGCTTCTTATATATTAACTACTCCTTGCCTTTCATTCCCATCCCACAAAATTTCCTCGTCACCACCAATCCATGGTCGCTTTCCAAGGAAGCCTCCTCGTCCACCCCCTTTACTATAAAGACTATGGTAGTGCTAGCATGGCCGCGTGCACGTTGGGGACGGCATCGATGCTAGCATCCTCCGCTGCGTAGGATACACGACAACAATAATGCAACGACCACGAGCTGAGGGTCGTGGACCACATTTGTCTCGAGATTTGGGAGTTTGCTGCAACGGTAGCACCCTCTGCTATGCATAATGTTCGACAACAGCAAAGGAACGACAGAGAACTGAGGGTCATGGTCAACACTGGTGTTGAGACTTGGGAGTTTGTGGGCAGTATTATGACAGTGCACGAGAGATGGGATTTCATCTGAGTTGAGACGAGACACGAGGCTATGCTATGAGGATCCAACCCCATACTATCTCCTTGAGGTTCTCGGCGAGCAGGAGTAGTTGAACTTGAGTGATTGGCGGAATCGTTCTTTATTGATCTACGCAAACCTAGGTTTCGCATAGGAGTTGCTCTTCTTCCTCTTCAACAGTCATTGCCCGATTACTTCTTCTGTTGTTTCGATCACCTTTCTTTGTTCTCCAACCTTCCCAAGCAGCCCATACTTTCGAAGACTGATACGCCCAATGACACAACATCCCCGCTACAAAGCCAACTCCATCATTCTTGAATGCCAGAAGGAGTCCAATCGTCGTGAACATGACTGTCCATCTCTCTTTCCTCTCATCATCCGACAGCTGCCTCTGCCTCTTACTTCCCTCCTGAACAACCTCCCCATTGCCACTTACTTCATCCAAACCAATCCTCGATTCACTCACCTCCCAAAGATCTCGAGCGCCATAATTCAGACTCTCTCCAACCTTCGCCAATTCAAGACCAGCAGCAAGGACCATCACGCCAAGCAGTGCCTTAGGATAGACTCTAAGGAGACCCACAAGACTTTCACCGAAGAAGAACCCAATGATCATTTTGAAGAGACCGAGGATTATTATGCTTCCTCCGCTTCGCGCGCCAAATCGATATTGGGCGGCTAGGCCTCCTGATCCATGACACACTGGCATTGCACCGAACCAGCCGCCGATTAGGTTCATGAGTGCGACGCTAATGCCGATTGAGGTTACGCCTGGGGCTGGGATGTGGGGGAGGAGATCAGCTGCAAGGTATGTAACCTGTAAGTTGAAATCAGTACTGTTTGATAGCTACAAGAGCACTACGAAATTAAAGGCGACCAGGTCTCGTGGAGAATAGCTCCGGGGATAAAACTTACAGCAATAATAGAATTCAAGGTCGTCAGTGGAATCTGACCCAATCCGGCATCCAGCGCTCCGACTTTGAAGTCTGCCCAAGTTGGGACGAAAATCCGAGGATGCCAGATTCTAAATGCAGGCAAATTCCCCGTCCCGGCGATGCATATCGAAAAGACCAAGCTAAGGACAAAGATGAGCAGGGCGTATGGTACTCGCAGCGATCTTTGCGTCAGAAGAAGGGCAAGAAAGGCGAAGATGGCCCAAAGTAGGTTGTCGAATGTATTTGGCGTTGTCCAGCCAAGTGGCTGCAGGAGACTCGAGCCGGCGGACAATACGAGGGAAAGGCCGGCACCGACTTGAATGCCCTTTACTACAGGAGTCGGTATTCCGCGAGCGAACCATCCCAATAAGCCTGTGATACTGAAGATGAAAACTACGCCAGCTGTTGTGAAGCCAGCAGATACCGTTTCTTCAACGGAGAATTTTCTTGCAATTGCCACAGCAGCGATGGCCTGTGAGTGTCAGCTCACATGACTTTATTATAGGCTGGAAGACTGTGGTACATACCTTCATGGGTTGGACCGGGAGAGGGACTGTGAATTTACGAGTCAGTATTGCTCATGGGATAATGGAGTATCCGAGGTTGAGGTCCAAAGCATTCAAACTTATATTTACTTCCAAAGGTGTCTTTCGAAGGAGGCCTTCATCTTGAAGACAAAAAGGTGCAATGTAGAAAAAGAAACAAAATAGAAAAGAACATACTCCCAAACGTTACTCCAGTCACGATGTTCCACAAGCCAGAGAACACCAGGGTTGTTGAAAGGGATATCGAATTATTGACAGCGAGTGCAATCATAAGTGGTAGAAGGGTTCCGAGATCTCCGAGCGAGCCTGATATCTCAGCTAATGGGGATCTTCGAAAGGTAGAGACATTGTTGGTGTGGAGCTGCCGGATCATGTTGGCCATTGCAACTTTCGTAGCGGATTATGATGCGGTGCCTCTTAAAGTAGGAAAAAGCAAGCTTACAAGCTTGCTGGAAGGCAGGCCTTCCGTCTAAGAGAGAGGAAAGCAAACAAGAATGGGGTTCAAAAATGGGTTAGGGCTAAGAATGAAAGGAAGAGATGCCCAAGAGGGACTTTTCTAGGAAGGAAGGAAGGAAGGACGGATGAATGGATGTGAGATTTCATAAGAACGATGGTCATGAGGACGAAGTGAGGTAGGTTAGGTAGGCAGGTGTAACAACGCTGAGTTCATGTAACAAGTGGGGAGCCGTAAGTTTATCAGAACGACCTGGGCACGTGCGGTGGGGTCACCGACAAGGGAATCTACGGATTGTTCAACAGACTTCAGTGATTTTGGGTTGGAAATTTCGATCTGAAGATTCAGAAAGCTCCTTCGTATTAAGTAGTTCTGTCGCTTTCAGGAAGCCCGAGTGTGGATATTTAATCATGTTTTATATAATCTTGATTTCAAGAGACAGAAAGTTTCGCGTTGGTCTTCAGAGTGGCCCGTGCAAATTTTGGAGCGCGAACCGCGTCGAGACGCGACCTGCTTTCAACCTCCATCACTCTTCCACTCCTACCATTCTAGAGTCTTGACAAACATGAATTGTCTATTCATATGATCATTGTACACTTTCTATGAATAATCTGCAATCTACTCAAACACAAATTCCACCAAAAAGCAACAATGGCTTCCGAAACTTCCTCTCCGGCCAGAATGGCCTCCCCTTCCCAATTCGAATTGACGCCGAGATCGAAAGTTAAGGCCTTATTGGCATCCTTGGATAATGATTCAGATGATGGGAATGATTCTAGATCAGCACGGGCAAGATTGCTCTCTGCTTTTACGAAACCGACCACTTCGAAAAGTGATCCTTCAAACGAGGATGGCGAGGCGTTCCCAAACACTCATGGATCTACATCAGCGGGGAAGTTAGAGAAAGAGTCTGATGATGAAGAGGAAGAAGATATTGTGCGTCCAAAGGGGCGGCTAGCAGCGAGAATGCTAGAAACAGAGGACAATTCAGACGGAGCCAGCGACCACACTGCGAACAAATCCCCAGAGAGGACGAAGAACGTCCCCACGACCACGAGCAAATCGCCCATCAGCGCCGAAGACGATAGTGATGAAAATGATGCACCTGTTGTACCTCGAAAACGAAAGGTTCGCGTATCGCGTCACAGCACTCCACGGTTGAGTCCTACGAACCGCCCCGTTTCGCCAGGTCTGTTTGTTTCGCCCTCAGTGCGTCGATCTGCTACTCCTGCCGAGAACGCATCTGACTCTGACGAATTACCCCCAAATCCACTCGCGAACGATCGTTTCAAGGCTTTGGTGGAGAAGAAACGCCAGGAACGTCTCGCGAAAGAGAAAGAAGCAGCAGCAGAGAAGGCGAAGAAGTTGGCAGAGCGAAAACGACAGAATGACATGCTAGAAGAGGACGAGGATATCAGCGATGACAACGTCGAACGTCGTCTTACTCAACAAGCCAAACCTACACGCAAAGCGAGCAAAAGGGCTCTGGAGGAGATGCACAGGGAAACTCAACGAATGAGTCGAAACATGCAGTTAACTCACAAGGCCATAACCAAGAAGAAGATCACCAAGGCCAGCCTGTTTGCAAAGTTCAACTACAAGCCTACAGGATTCGCCGATGAGGATTCTACAGAGCCTTTCCGACCTACAAGCTCCAGTTCTGTTGCATCCCATTCAGATATTGAGATGCGTGAAACTCCTCCAACGTCCCCTCCATCTCATCAAAGCGACTTCGATAAGCCCGCCGCCCCCGTCGACGAACCGATATCTTTCGCTGAAGTAGTAGAGGAGAACGAAGAGGGAGATTTACCCGATCTCCGAGATGTTTTAAGGCGCCTGCCCTCCTCACCACCCAAAATTTTGGACAATGGCAAAGGGAAGGCAGTTGAAGAGCCTTTGCCAGAGCCACCACGAATGCCACTGTTCAAGCAGTGTCCTATTCGAATTCGACCACCAAAGATGGCAGGTAAGAAAGTACCAGGTCCCGACGATTCCGATAGTGATCTTGAGATCGTGAGCGCGAAGACACCCGACGCCAAAACCAGGAAATTAGATTCTATTTTTGACCGGGTTCCGGCCAAACAAGCAAAAGAGTCGAGTTCTCTCCACGCACTCCGTATGCTCGCCCATCTAACATCACCCGGGAAGCAAAATGTACGGAAAGACGAAAAGCCATCAATGACCACCTCCGAACTGCAGCTCTCACTCCAGCAACGGGCTAGACAACAAGCTGCTCGTGAAAGGGAAGAGCGATTACAGGCATTGAGAGATAAGGGTGTCATTGTACAAACCGCCGAGGAGAGAGAAAAGGAGGTGGCTGAGGTGGAGGATCTCATTTCGAAGGCTCGACGTGAGGGAGAAGAAATCATGAAACGGGAAAAGGCGGCTGCCAAAAAGGAACGGAAGGCCAACGGTGAGGTCGACCCTCTTGGAGACAGCAGTGACGATGAAGATTGGGAGGAAGAAAAGGAGAACCTCGCGGAAGAGCTATCTGGTTCGGAAGGGGATGATGAGGAGGGATCTGAGAATGACGAATCAGATGCTAGCGATGATGGGGAGGATGCAGATGCGGAGGAGAACGAGATGGAGTTGGATGATGGGGAAACTGCAGAGGTTGCAACATTAAACCCAATGTTTGATGATGAAGCAGGCGAGACTGACGACGATGAGGCTGAAGCTGATTTGTCAATGGATGAGGAGATGGTTGAGGCGGATGCTGGTGGTGCCGAAGTAGAGAATGAAGACGAGGATTTGCCTGCCCAGCAACAACGTCGAAGCAGAAAGACCAATGTCATTTCTGACGACGAGGATGAAGAGGACCAAGTCAACGAGACACCATCTGCACCCAGAACCAAGTCACCAAATCAGCTACATACGGATTCTCCTGGAGCGCCAAATTCAGTTCTTCGTTCAGCTACAAAGACGTTCATCCCAGGTCTCACAGTCGCCGGCCCGGCAGGTTTAGGTTTGACTCAAATATTTGCGGGTACAATGGATGAGAGCCAAATTGACACCTCTCCCACTGCACCCAACTCCGAGCGCCACGATATGAACCACGATTCCATGACGTTTTTGAGACAACGTCCTATACCAAAGCTTCCCGATTTTGTTCCTACAATGTCAAACGATACACAAGACGTCGTAATGGACAGCCAAACTGGCCTCAGTCATGTTCCAGAGTCTCAGGATGGGGAATCCCAAACGCAAGCTATCCAACTGCAGTTCTCTCAATCACAAATCCATGACTTTGATAGTCTCCCCCACGATCCAATGGCAACACAGTTCTCTGAGATGCCAGAAGCAACTCAGGACGCAGGATTCCAATATATGACCCCAATCAGGGGACGATTCGAAGCTCCACCGTCTACAATTGATACAGTGGTGCTTGGTCCTACTCATGAACCAGAACCAGTGGAGGAGACCCCAATAGTGAAGAAGAAGGGCAAGCTCCGTCGGCGAGCCCCTCAAGTCGCAGCATTTTCAGACGACGAGGATGCAGTAGATCACGATGAAGTAGAAGCCGAGGCCGAGGATTTGGATATTACTGAAAACGTCTTCGATGTCATGAGGAAAGCATCCAAGAAGAAGGCCGTCGTTGTAGAAGAGTTCGACAAGAAGAAGAGCGGTGCCAAAGAAATGGTTCATGAGCAAGCCGACGAATCCGAGGATGAGTATGCGGGCTTGGGAGGTGCTAGTGATGATGAGAGTGGTGGTGAAGAGGATGCTTATGTCAAGGAAATCATTGACGACGAAGGTGGAAAGGATGTGGATGAGCACAAGCTTGCTGCCTTCTTTGCGTGAGTTCTACAAATCCACATTACCTGAGGCTATGCTAACTATCAATCTCCAGCGACCGCGAGAGAGCAAACGATGAAAAGCAAGTAGAAAAACTCTACAATGACATCACAAAAGGCATGCTTCGCCGCAAAAGAGGAGCAGACTATGACCTCTCCGATTCAGACGACGACGGCGAAGCCCGACGTCGCATGAAACGCAAGGAATTCGCCAAGATGCGGAAAGCTCTATTGGCAGACGAGCGTATCGGAAAGATCG
This sequence comes from Gamarada debralockiae, assembly GCA_002803225.1. NCBI lineage: Eukaryota > Fungi > Ascomycota > Leotiomycetes > Helotiales > Hyphodiscaceae > Gamarada > Gamarada debralockiae. Next base: position 82,527 of record NXFV01000631.1, on the reverse strand, counting down.
CCGAGAATCCCAAACGACAAGCGTTCTTGCGGGCGATCGAGGATCGAGGGAGCGACGATGAGATGGGCTTTCTGGATGATTTCGCAGGACAGGACGAAAACACCGATTCTCAATCCCAATCTCAAAACGAAGAACAACGAGTTCCAGACAGTCAACCAGAAGTCATGGGTCCTCCAAAACGCAAGCGCTCCGCGGACGTTGCAGAAGCTGAGAATAGACTGCCGCCTCATCTACGTCGTACCAAAGCTACCCAGAAGCCGTCTAATCTCTCTGAGATCCGAGAGTCGTTGTCAAGTCTAATCGAAGAGCCGAATGCTATGATCACGCCCACGGAATCTGGCTCGGAGTCAGAGGACGAGCTTGAGATCGAAGGCGAGCCTAAGGACAAGGAGAACCGCAATCCTTTTGCCCTTCGCCGAACTAACGTTGCCACTATCGACCGAATTGCACTTAAGCGCGCATCGTCCAGCAGCGTCTCAACGTCCACTCGTCTTGCGTTTGCAGCTTCATCTTCGACGCTAGGCCTCAAGGTACCTCCTTTATTACGCCGCGCTACTACGAACAATTCTCTTGCCTCAGCGTCATCTGCCAACTCAAGTGCGAGTGGCGGGGTGTCTGGTATGGAAAGGATGGCCGGTGGAGCAGCAGAAGGGGCGACTAAGAGGGGCGGAGGGAAGAACAGCGGTGTACATTATTTTGCGCGAGAGAGTGAAAGGAGAGCTGCCGTGGTGAAGACGGAGAAGAGACGGGAGCAGAAACGATTCAAGGGTGCGGAGGTTAGGAGGAAAGTGGTCGGTGGGTTATTTGGAGGTGGGAAGTTCGAGTGAGGTATCTTTCGTGCCGTGCTTAGGGTTAGGAGTTCCGGGAGGAAAGGCGTGGATTTGAGTTGCTGACTGGATATGAGCGCTTGGGGGATACTTGAATGAGATTCTTGGATGGCTGCGATCGGCTCCCTTTATTATGGCACGTGATGTAGAAAGGGTTGAGAGTCAAGTGTATCCAACCCTCAAGCTAATCCCCCACTCATTTTATGAAGCTCGTGTGCCCGTTCCCATCCTTGGTGAGTATCAGGAGGTGACCGAGACCTGCTCTTCCAAACTTGCACATGCCGCCACCAGTACTCCAAATGAGCGCACAAAGGCCCGTTCTAGTCCCAAGGTCGTGCTTCTTGACAGCATAGTTAAGAAATAGGCTTGGATACCAAGAGAGCTACTATCAATACTCTCCTAATTCCATCGGCTTCCAGAGTCTTTGCCAATCAGGGCAGTCAAATCCCGTCCCACAGCTTCTCACTGTCTCTCACTCACCCTCTCCTGCGTCAATTTCAACTCTGCTCTCCGTTGCTCCTCATGTTATACACACTTGCAGCTTTGACAGAAGAGAAATTAACAAACGTTTTCACAGGAGCTTCTATTCATGTTCTTAGAGCTCAGCGCATTTTCAACGTATACTCATTACCATCGCCTCGTTTCCATCCGATTCTCCTCCCAATGCATCCGTCGTATTCCCAAGCACCGGGCTCCCTGCCATATCATCATTACCATCATTATTCAATAACATCCTTAGCGCCCGGGACCACCCTCCAACACCACCCACACCAACTCCTCGCCCTCCCATCTACCTCCCGAACCAGAAACTTCCCCATCTCCTTCTCATCCCTAAACTCTGGCACGCAAGCCCCCACCTTAACCATCTTAACCAATTTTTTCTTCATCACGCCTCCAATGCCTTCAATCTCATGTCTCGCGTACCCAGGCCCTGTCTGCTCGTGCCCGCTCCTGATACTGCCCGTCGTGCTCCCCGGACTTGAGCTCGGACTCACGCCTCTGGAGCTGCTGTCGATTTCTCGTGCATCTTCAGCATCGCAGTCTGTCTCTTGCTCAACTTCCCGCGCAGCTATACATTCCCCACCACGGCCACAGGGGACCCCACGATTGCCTTCACCAATTCCAACACCGAGTCCGCCGAGTGAGGGGAGATAGCGGGTCCGCCATTTCCATATCGACTCGTATTCTGTGTCTGTGCTGCGGAGGGAACGGCCGCAAGGTTGGCATAGCCAGACGCCTTCGGTGGGACAGGTGCAGATTGCGCGTTTAAGCATCTCTCCACTTATAGGTGTACACACCGGAGGCGTAGAAGGATGGAGTTCGGCACATGAGTGTGGGTTGATGAGGCAAGAGAGAGGGACTCGTTGGCATGCGGCGCAGATGCGGCGGTGGCGGTGGAGGAGGAGGATTGGTGCAGGAGGTTTGATTGTGCAGTTCTAGAAGACAGAATGTTAGTATATTTTTGGGGGGAGTTAGGTAAGAGGAAATGCAAGACTAACTCTACAAACGACCCTCCCGCATCTCCTACAACCCCCCACCATGTCCCTCGCGCAGTCCCCCACCTTCCCCACTCCAGCAGCGTCTCTGCCCGCGTCTATGAAATACCAGTCCGCGGCGCGGGCCCGGTATCGAAACGTATGTTCTGGATCCAATTCCACATCCTCATTTTCGCAGTGCAGGGTCGAGGTGAGAAGCTGGGTGCGGAATTGAAGTAGGTTGGCGCGTACCTGGCGGCACGTAAGGGAGAGCGCGTCGAGGGTGTTGAGATCGATGTGGGAAGCTATCGACGTAATAATCCTGCAAATAAGATCAAGTCAGCTTCATGTAACACAAGATATGGCACAAGGCCCGCAGTGTAAGAGTCTCAATGAGAGGACATACGGATAACAGCCCAACGCCTCAGTAATGGCATTCTTATTAGGATTGACCCTTCCCGCATCCTCGCCATCCAAGGTCCCAATATTCGCAGTTCTCAGCCCTCGATTCAGGACCCAATGCGGAGTAACAATCTCTGGCGGCTCAGCATTTTCATCCTCCAAATCGACGAAGAGCACCATTTTCAGTATCGCGTCTTTCTAAACTCGAACTCGCAATTAAACCAACAAGGAAATTAAAAGTGGAAATAAAACGAAGGTCGATAAAGCGACCCATTGAAGCTGCTATACAGCAGTTCGTTTGATGGGATAGGAGGGAGGAAGAGGAAAGAAGAAGGGAGGAGAGAGTGAATGATAATGTTCGTGCAGTTCGGGAAGGCGAGACTTTGTTGGACTCGTACAAAGGCTGGGCCTTGCTCCACTTTTGCGGGGTGGATTGCCAATAAGGTATTGATTGGTTGGTGAGGGGCAAGACCATGAAGAGTTGCGTATGAGCTGACAATGGAAAATAAAATACCGCAATTAACCGTGATGTAAATTCTTTGTTGGCTTTCAGATGTTTGTGCTCTCTTACATTTGGATTTGTGGGTTTACATTGGAATTAAGCACGTTTTAGAAGCCATCTTCAAGCATTTGGCAGGTGGTTTTCAGTGTCGTGTGAACAACCAACCTAAGAGCTTTTGACTGTCGGTCACCGAAGACGGTAAGTACTGTACGTTGTAAGACCGTTCCAAAGGTCCAATCCTGTTATTTTTAGATTCAATGCTACGCTGTGTAACTTCTAGTGACGTAACACTCTACATTGTGTTTTGTCCAGAACGTTGAGAAATCCTGTGGCACCCCTCACACCATCTTCTTCACTTGAGCGACCGAATTAGTAGTCCATCTGAGGGATTTAGACCTCGAAGCCCCTATAGCCAGAATGGCATCAATAACTAGCCATAGTTGAGGTGTCCACGCCTACTTCTTCAACTTCCCACTCTTAACCAATCCCGCCATCCTCCCAGGATTGATCAACTTAGTAAATTCCCTTATATCCTCCACAAGTTCAATCGGTTTCTCCACCGAAGCGAAATGTCCTCCCTTCTCATGTTCCTTCCAAAACACAATATTGCTAGAGACAGAGCACGCAGCCCACCACCTAGGAATATTGAAAACATCTACTACCAGTCAGCTCCATCACACCCTTCATCTCTTCAAACTCATCATCCCACATACCTTTAGGAAAGATCGAGACCCCAAAATCGATGTCCTTCCCCATAATCTTGCCAAGGGACTCCTTCCCAAGCTTATCCAACTTCTTCGGATCCTTAGCATTCTTATAGATCTCCGCATGTCCCGCCGTTCCCGGAATGAGATACAGCATCGCCCAAGTAATGATTTCCTCCTCTGAGAAGACAAAATCGTCATCAATAATGTGCTGTACTTTATCTCTAATCCAAGCCAACATCCCAATCGGCGAGTCAACCAGCGCGTAAGACACCGTCTGTGGCTTGGTCCCCTGGATCTCGAGGTAGCCCTGCTCTTCTTTCTGCCACCACATCATCCGCTTAAACATACTTCCTTCACCTTGCATGAACGCCCAAAATGGCAGATAAAGCAATTGAAGAGGAGCTCGGAAGATACTTGGTGGTGCAGCAATGATCATGTTCACAAGAATGGCGACGCAGTGATCGGGGTAATGGATCCCCATGATACGTACGATCATGCTTCCCCAGTCGCCGCCTTGCGCCATGTACTTGTCGTAACCCAGCGCCAGCATGAGTTTGTGGTCTATGGCCGCCATATCTCTGGTACTGAACTCCTGCTTCTTCGAACCTTCCGAGAAGACGAAACCGGGCAGTGAGGGAGCAACCACATGATATGCTTGCTGGCCAGGCTCTTTGGGCGAGACGAGATCATCGATTATTTTGTCAACCTGTTCACATTATAAACTATCTCAAAATACCCATCAACAGAGGGAGGGAAGATAGGAAATACCTCCAAGAAATTCCCGGGCCAGCCATGCTGAAACAGCAAAGGTACAGCACCCTCGCGTTCACTCTGATGCCACACGAAATGCATATTCAACACCTCGTCGCCCTGCTCAAGTGGCATTGTAAACATCTTCAAATGGGCATTAATGCGTCTCTCCACTGCTCTCCAATCATATTTTGTCTCCCAGTACTCCTTCAGCTGCTCCATAGTCTTGGCAGGAACACCATACGACCACGCATCATTTTCTGGGAGGTCGAGGCCAGGCGGGATACGTGCGGTAGAAACACGGTTGGTGATGAAAGAGAGGAGGTCATCTGAGACGGCAATTTTGAAAGGTTTGGGCTCTGTTGTGGATGTCATGTTGGTGTCCTGACCTCTCACAGGGCCGTAGATATACGAAATTGAAAGTTGAGATCGACGAGAGTGGGAATGAAATGACCAATTGATAGATGAAGTTGAAGATATATGGAGATGACGTGGGGACAAGGCTGTTTTGTTAAACAATAAGCTTGTAACCCTTGCCGTCAGCCTGTCATTCAGGTCAGCTTCGTTTGACACTTGTCCAATCAGCTGCACTAATTCACATACTTCCACTAGCGGGCTCGCTTTCGGGTTCGTTGAAACAAGTGTGTAGAATTGATCCTGATGATGCTCTTGATACAAAATTTATGGCTGAAGCTTGTTAAAGAAAATTCGGTACTGAATCCGAGATTTTACAAGGCTCTGCCCATGGGGGCCTAATACCCGTGATTGGCTCCCTGAAGGCAGTGGACGAGCTTCCCAACCCCTTTCACAGGGTTTCAGGACACATCCAGTGATCCAATAGTACTGGTAACCAAGATCCCTGCGAGGCGAAAGTCCCGTAGTACAACTGAATATTTGACTAAACCACAAATATCTCAACACGAAATAGCGATATTCTATTCGTAACTATCTGGTCTTAAGTCTATCCTCTTAATCTAGGTTTTTTCTTTCTAGAAAAACTAACGTAAAGGCTTATTAGTTATATTTTAATTATTATTTATTTTGTACCTTAATTCTTAACGTCGCTTTTGTTCTGCACCTCAGCGGTATCTTTGACGCTTACAACTCTAGTAATATTAAATAAGAGCAGGTAAGTTAATTTATAACATTTATTTTCTTTTATTCAAAGAGGGGTAAAGTTTTGCGCAAGAGAATCGACTGTCTATGAACTCGCGAAATATGCCTCGGCTGTACTTGCAGTTTTCTTATTGCGATAACGAGGTTTGGCGATTCAGCGTTCGCTTATTTAGCCAATCAGGTGGAATGTTAACTCAGTTAAACATTCGCACGTGATGTGGTGGTGCAAAGTGACATCCGCGACAATCTAGTGCTATAAAAGGGAAAGGATTGGCAGGACTAGATTAGGCAAGACCGTGCGACTTCCCTACCACCAGGGGTTGACAAGTCTGCCCGGACACCTAAAAAGTACAGCCCTGTTTTTAACTTTTCAGCACAACACAAATTAAAAATTCTGAATTGAGAGAATTATTCATTGCAATTTGCTCTACACTTCCATCTACTTTCAATTATTTAGTTGATGTGGCTGATAGAGAAAATACGGGTGCGAATTATTCGAGTGTCCGGACAGACTTGTCAACCCCTGGGTGCTACCCAAATCATAACGCACGTGACATTGCGGCTGAGCCACAAACTTGCACTGCCTCTCAGTCCTTAAGCTTTAGATACAGCTCAGCCCGTTCTTGTTCCCATTCTGCCAAGTTCCAATCTTTAATAATATATTATTTAGATTCTTTGAACTCAAACGGCAAAGCCTTAATTACCATTATTATACATATTTACCTATCTTTTCGCTCTTGAACTCATAGCTCTAAATATGAGGCTACTGAAACTCACCGGACCTGGGCAATTCAGCCTTACCGAGGTTAGTAGGCACAATACTCCACCCTATGCCATTCTCTCGCACACTTGGACGGATGGTCAAGAGGTCAGCTTCAAAGATCTCATAAAAGATAAGGGCAAAGACAAAGCTGGCTACAAAAAGATTTCATTTTGCAGTGAACAAGCCGCTAGGGATAATCTGCAATACTTCTGGGTAGATACGTGTTGTATCGACAAATCGAACAATACGGAGCTTACGGAGGCCATCAACTCTATGTTTCGCTGGTATCGGGATGCGGCAAGATGCTACACGTACCTTGCAGATGTCTCAACATTTGGCTATGACACAGAACCCCAATCATGCCAAAGTATATGGGAAGCGTCTTTCCGAGAAAGTAGATGGTTCACTCGAGGCTGGACACTTCAAGAGCTTATTGCCCCGGCGTCAGTCGAATTCTTCTCCTCTGAGGGCAAGCGACTAGGTGATAAGAAGTCACTGCAACAACAGATCTATGAGGTAACCGGAATCCCAATCCAGGCTCTACAGGGAAACCCTTTCTCTCATTTCAGTATAACCGAGCGGATGGCATGGGCAGCAAAACGGCAAACAACAAAAGAAGAAGACGAGGCGTACTGTTTGCTAGGCATTTGCGAAGTATCTATGCCGCTTGTTTATGGTGAGGGAAGGCAAAAGGCGTTGACTCGGCTACTCAGGGAAGTCAGTGAGTCTTCTAAGGAAATCAATAATATCAAAGAGCAAGAAGGTACGGCACATATAGAGTTAATCCACACTAAGCTCTGATTTGCAGTAGCCTCGTAGCACGCTAACAAATGCCCCCATCCAAGACCGCCTGGAGAGCCCCTTAACACCCTCATCCACCGTGCCCTTCCGTCGCGACGCCGACTTCGTCGATCGTAAGACAGTCTTCGATCAGATCCACCAGAAATGTGCCATACCAGGCTCGTGGACCGCGCTCGTCGGGCTGGGCGGCGTCGGGTCAGTGCAATGATGTCCTGCATGACCTACTAGTACTAACTTCTGGCCAGGAAATCGCAGCTTGCCATCGAATACGCCTATCAAAGCCAAGAGCGATCGCCGAATACATGGGTTTTCTGGGTCCACGCAAGCAACGCAGCCCGGTTTGAGCAGAGCTATCGAGATATTGCAGACTGCGTCAGGATCCCTGAGCGACGGGACCCCAAGGCCAACATATTCAAGCTGGTGCACGACTGGTTGCGTGGTAGCAAGGGACAGTGGCTCATTATCCTCGACAATGTCGATGATGCCAGGTTCCTGCTAGAGGCACAGCCTTATAACTCGGGTAGCGTTTCCAAACCATTGCGAGAATACGTTCCCCAAAGCCAGAACGGATTGATCCTTATCACAACTCGGAGCAGGGAGGCTGCGCTGAAGCTGGTTGAACCATGCGACGTCATCGCTGTCGACCCAATGGACGAGAAGCATGCGCTGGCACTCTTCGAGAAGAAGCTGGGAGTGCAGGAAGACACTAATGACATGACCGAGCTCGTAGCGGCGCTTGAGTTTATGCCACTCGCCATCGTTCAAGCTGGGGCTTATATCTCCAAACGAGCGCCGCGCTGTTCAGTGCGACAGTACCTTGAACAGTTTCAGAAAAGTGATCACAAGAGAAGTAGTCTTTTAGACCATGAAGGGGGGCAGCTTCGTCGGGATCGGGAAGCGAAGAACTCTATTATTATTACGTGGCAAATATCATTTAACCACATCTATGAGACTAGACCATCAGCAGCTGACTTGCTATCGCTGATGAGCTTTTTTGACTGCCAAGGGATTCCAGAGGTGCTCCTTCAGAATCGAACTGAGAATAGAAACAATGTTCTACGTCGACAAGAGCATAATCAGGAATGTGATGGTGTTTTCGATGACTTTTCGTCACAATCAAGCCAGAACGATGAGTTTGAGGAGGATGTAGTGGCACTACGAAACTTTTCGTTCATCTCTATCAATGCAGATGGAACAAGTTTCGAAATGCATAGGCTGGTGCAGTTAGCCACACGGAAATGGCTAGAAGCTCACGGGCAGCTAGAGAAATGGAAGCAGCAGTTCATCAGAAAGCTTTGCGAAGAGTTTCCCACGGGAGAGTACGAGAATTGGGCAGTATGCCAAGCACTTTTCCCGCACGCGAAATCAGCAGCAACACAAAAGCCAGAGGAACAAGACTCATTGAGAGACTGGGCTTCGATACTGTATAAGGCAGCATGGTATGCCTTGGGGATGGGGAATGGGCTAGAAGCGGAGGAGATGTCGGTTCAGGCGATGAAAGCGAGGAGACAGGTTCTCGGTCGAGAGGACGAAGAGACGCTTTGGAGTATGGCAATAGTAGGGCAGGTGTATAGGCTTCGGGGCCGATGGGAGGCAGCTGAAGAGCTGTTTGTGCAAGTGATGGACACTCGTAAGAAGCAGCTCGGAGCAGACCATCCAGACACGCTGACCAGCATGGCCAGTCTGGCGTTGACGTATAGGAGTCAAGGCCGATGGGAGGCAGCTGAAGAGATGGAGGTGCAAGTGATGGACATTCGTAAGAAGCAGCTCGGAGCGGACCATCCTTCTACACTGACCAGCATGGCCAATCTGGCGTCGACGTACAGCAAACAAGGCCGATGGGAGGCAGCTGAAGAGCTGGAGGTGCAAGTGATGGATATTCGTAAGAAGCAGCTCGGAGCGGACCATTTAGACGCGCTGACCAGCATGGCCAACCTGGCGACGACGTACTGGAATCAAGGCCGATGGGAGGCAGCTGAAGAGCTGTTTGTGCAAGTGATAGAGACTCGCAAGGAGAAGCTGGGAGTGGACCATCCAGACACACTGACCAGCATGAACAACCTAGCAGTGACGTATAGGAGTCAAGGCCGATGGGAGGCAGCTGAAGAGCTGGAGGTGCAAGTGATGGACACTCGTAAGAAGCAGCTCGGAGCGGATCATCCAGACACGCTGACTAGCATGGCCAATCTGGCGACGACGTACTGGAATCAAGGCCGATGGGAGGCAGCTGAAGAGCTGTTTGTGCAACTGATGGACACTTTCAAGAAGAAGCTGGGAGCGGACCATCCTTCTACACTGATCAGCATATCCAATCTGGCGTCGACGTACAGCAAACAAGGCCGATGGGAGGCAGCTGAAGAGCTGGAGGTACAAGTAATAGAGACAAGCAAGAAGAAGCTAGGAGCGGACCATCCAGACACGCTAATCAGTATGGCCAATCTGGCGGCGACGTATCGGGGTCGAGGCCGATGGGACGAGGCCGAAGCGCTATTTGTGCAAGTTATAGAGACTCGCAAGACGAAACTTGGAGTGGACCATCCAGACACGCTGACCAGCATGAACAACCTAGCAGAGACGTATCGGGGTCAAGGCCGATGGGACGAGGCCGAAGCGCTATTTGTGCAAGTGATAGAGACTCGCAAGACGAAACTTAGAGTGGACCATCCAAGCACACTGAATAGCATGGCCAGCCTAGCATTGACGTATCGGAATCAAGGCCGAGATAAAGAGGCATTTAAGCTAATGGAGGAATGTGTAGCGTTACAGACCAAGGTCATAGGTACTAATCACCCTGATACTTTGTATTGCCGTACAATATTACTGGGATGGCAGACAGGGGAATTAGAGATTGGTGGCTCAGCCGATAAAGATCTAGATGTATAATGACATGATTAGTCAGAATGAATAAAAGGATGTCATAAAAAACGTCCGCCTATAGCCCAGTGGTATAGTACTGTACTGCTCAACATCGAGCTTGAGTAGTGACTAAGGAAGCCGCTTGAAGTAGGCTGTAATGTTTTACTGTACTAGCGACCTATGCGCACTTCCTGTTATATTTAGCCTGACGCCTCAAAATAGAAAACAGCAAGCAGCACATTTCACAGTTCATAGACCGCCCGATTCCCCTGCACGAAACTACCTTTTTTTTTTTAAATAAAAAGGGGAGAAATGTTATAAATTACTTTTACCTAATATTCTAGAGTTTAAATCTCCAAAAAAATTCACTAAAACATAAACAAAACAAAATATAAAACAATAAGATACAAAATAAATAATAATTAAAACATAATTAATAAGCCTTTATATAAATCCTTAGAAATAAAATAACTAGATTAAAATTGTAAGAGGTTAAACATAAGGTTAGAACATGACGAAAAGAATAGCACTATTTTGTGTTAAGATTCAGTCAAGTATTCAGTTGTACTACGGGACTTTCGCCTCACAGGGATGTCGGGTACTTGTATATATTAAAGTCCTTTGAGAGAAGACAAGGTTACAATGAAAAATTCATTCTAGAGTCCAATTATATACAAATCCCTCATGCAGCACGTTTCCAATCCTCTATCAACTTTTCGCTACCCATGCAGGCTCTAATGGAATTGATCCTCCGTAACACCCTTCCCCATCGCACTCGTACTACTCACACCGCCCTGCACCATCTTCAATAACTCATCGACATAATTAGCACCACTCCACTTCTGATGTTTAACAACATCCACACCACCATCCATTTCCGGCTCTTGCACCAACTCGCCATAAGCACGCATGCCCTGCTTGCTATACGCCTTGGCGAACTGATCAGAGATCAAAGCCGTGGTGTGCAAACCAGCAAGCGTAATGAATTGCCAGCAGTAGCCAAGCTTGCTGAGACGCTGGATGTAAGTCTCTTGCTCGGCGCGGGGCATGGCAGTCTTCCAATTGAAAGAAGGCGAAAGGTTATACGCGAGTTTCTGCTCAGGCCAAACAGCATGAACACCCTTCGCAAACTCCTCCGCCTGATGGAAGTCAGGCAATTTACTCTCCATCCAAATAGCGTCCGCGTACGGTGCATACGCAATCGCTCTGTTAATCGCGCATGCGCAGCCGCCTTGCAACCTATAGTAACCCTCGCGGGTTCTTGGGCTGTCCCAGTCCCAGGGGATGTCGATGCCTGTGATACCCTTTGCGATGGCTCGTGCCTCGCGGTTACTCTTACCTTGTACGTCTCGGAGAAAGTTGGCGACAAGGTCCTTCTTGTTGACGTGCACGCCGGAGTTGATTGTGTCTACGACTGCGTCGTTGAAGAGTTTCAAGCCTGCTTGTGCGACCCATTGATCTTCGATAGCTTGGAGCTCGGCGCCGTTCTTGCCTGCACGCTCGGCGGCGATCATGAGATCGTTGAGAGGCTGGAGGTTGGGGTTTGTGGAGCCCAGAATGTAGGCGTGGTCCCGGGGGTCGATTGTGGTTGTGATGAGAGTCGCGGCTTCGGCATCTGTCCGTGCTACTGCAAGAAGATCAGTTCCTGCGAAATCGTTAGTGGCCAGGCTTTCGTTAAGTTGGTGAATCGAGCGTACCCATAATATCAGCCTGTGCTCGAATAGCAACAAGACGGTTGATGTGCTCGCTGATTGGCACTAAGACCTTTCCAGCCATATGTCCACACTTCTTGGTTCCTGGTGCTTGATCCTCGATATGGATACCAGCAGCTCCCTTCTCGACGAACAGCTTGGTCAACTTCATAACTGCTGTCAAACCACCATGTCCGGTATCAGCGTCTGCGATGATGGGGCGGAGATAATCGATGTTTGCGAGTTTGGCGCGGTCGGCCTTTGAGGCGGTTGTGACACGTTCTTGTCGTTGCTTGCGGTCGTGGAAAAGCTGTGCTTGGAAGAGATGTTGGACCTTGTTCGGGACGGTGGTCTAGCAGGAGAAGTCAGTAGGTTACGTAGATTTCATTGATAGCTCAGTGAACGTACGTATGGATAATCTGCCAAATCTGGACCGGGCTCATCGGATGCAGAGGCGGTAGAAGATGATTGCCAGCCGGAAACATAGACAGTGTCGAGGTATTTCGCCATTTGTGTCAACATTGTTGGTTCTAAGCATCCATAGGTGTAACTCGCTTCGCCATTCTGCACTCTTAAGTCAGCATCTACCTTTCAACTGTACCAATGCCGAGGAATCCGTACCTTGAATCTGTCCTCCAATATGTTCCAGAGCTTCTTTGCTTGAGTGTTGCTGGGATACTCAATCTTCAAGTTCCCTCTCTTCGCCACAATTTGCTCGGCTGTGAAAGGCCTTCTGGTATATCTCCATCTGGAGTCTGACCACCACTTCTTAACAGCCGCAACCTCCGCTAGGTAGAGTTGCTCCTCCTGGTCAGGATCCACGGAGGGATTGGCCATCTTGTTCGCCGCCATGATGCCTGAAATTTGGTAGAGTGGAGAGTTATTGAAAATGAATTCGGGCAGCAACAGAGAGTATATAATTTGCTTCTTTAAAATTATTCTAAATAAGATCAGGAATGTAAGTGTCTGAGATCTTGAAGATTCTCAAAGTTCAACGAAGGGTTAGAAAAATGTAGGAAAGAGAAGGAGAGGAAACAGCACAGTCATAAGCAAAAGGCAGGCTCGGGCTAGCGGGTAATCCCCATACTTCGTTGATCCTCGGACGATCGAGGAGAAAGCTCAATCAGCGTTCTAGATCAAACTGAAAGAGGAATGATTGAGTCTCGGCTGAGCGGTTGTAGAGAGCAGGGGCGTGGAATAGTGTGCCGTGATTGGATTCCTTGCCATCTCCCCACAAACTCACATTTGGGTGGCATGACGAAATAAAAGTTCCCCTCCATGGTAGTTTTTTTTCCCTTGTACTCTGCCTCTGCCCTCAATTCGTTGCTGGTGAACTCAGCCGAGCTAATCGTAAGAAGCTGAGAAGATATTGATGCTCACGTGCGATATTTAATACAGCATGTGAAAATAAATAGATGGAATTGGGATTTTTGGTGTTTGGCATGTGAATTGTGATGATGAAGGAACTAAACGGGGCTCAAAGAAGACGATGATCCGCTGCAAGGATTCAAATATGCCTCGGCTCCGACAGAAAATGCAACCACTCACAATCTCTCCCGTGAATCGCCTTGCAGAGCGCGACTCGCTCGTACCCGATGCCCTCCGCAAACCGCCGTGATCATGCTCCGAATAATTGTCGCTGTTCCCCTTTAGGAGAGCCCGAGAAGCTGAAAAGGGAGGCCTTCACGTTCACGATACAGTCACAAATTGCTCGATCAGGATGAGCAGGAATATTTAATCCCATGCTCTTTTATTAACCCGTACGTGTTGATGCCACGCCATTAGGGTTTGTATCTAGCAATCTACAGCTCATCCTGATCGTTCATCGCTTCGTAAACATATTGCCCACGTCCAGTAAACTCCCCGTCGCCAAAGTAAAGCTAATGTACAATTGTAATTGCAATTCAAAGCCCTCACCAACGAGGAGCAGAGCCATCGCCCGGTCGTGAAACAAACTGTGAAAAGGAAGAAGCCACCACAAAGTTCTCGTCATCAAGGATGAAAGTATCATTACACTCATACAGTAAGCAATTCGGTAAAAGCCACCTTAGAGGTGGATGCAAAGTCGCTAGCAAAGCAGCTGGGAAACACTTTGGTCTATCGGGGTATAAAGAGAACAATTTTGTCATCGAGGGTCGTGTATTCGGAGGTCGTGGTATGTAGGAAAGCGTATCGTTCGTGTGAAGTATCATGCTAGGTAGGGGAGGCGTGAGGTTCGTATCGTGTATGGGTAGTGTCGTAGGTGCTTAGAAGACAGCTTCGCCGAGCTTGACTGCAACATCCTCGTGGATGGTTGACGTAGCTCTGGCATAATCGTCCCACGCAGTTAGGGTTCCGAGCGCACGCTTCATGTGAGCGTTAACCAGCTGTAGGCCGTAAACATAGCTGGCGTTGACCCAACCAAAGCTAGAAATATCAGTAACAATTAATCTTTTAGATAGAATAAGAGACTCACCCCTCTTTGGCAACTCCCTTGAAGTCCAGGCCCTGATTGCCATATTCTGCATCCACGCGGTGAGGATCCGTCAATCGAGTAACATCGTACTTCTCAACAACAACGCCATTGTAGTCCACGAAAGCTCGGGTCATCATGTAGAGCCACTTGTAGGCAAGACGCTCAGCCTCCTCTTGATAGCCATAACGGTTGAGGCCGGTCCACGCCAACATCTGTTGCGGAGCCCATCCATAAGGATAGTCCCATTGTCTGTTTGGGCGATCCAGTCCAATGGGGCCCCGAGATTCCTCAGTACCTGAAAGGAGACCGCCTCGAGCCTCGAGCTGAGGGAGACCCTTGGAAACGAGACTTACGGCCTGAGCAGGAGTGGCAACACCGGCCCACAATGCCCAGAACATAGTTGCGCTGACATAGGTGCATTGTTTCTTAGTGACGGTGTTGTAATCGAAGTACATTCCTTTTTCAGAATTCCACAGGTATTTGTCCATCGCGATCTTGCGTCTCTTCGCACGGCGATCCCACGTGGACGAAGTCTCGAGGTGACCTGGTTTCATATCTCCAGTACAGAATTCAGCTGGAACTTTCAACCCATCGTTGAAGAAGATGCGAATGGTATTGGAGATGTCCTTCTCGTATTTGAACAATAGAGAGTTGAGATCGATGGTTGCCAGATTGGCACAAACCTTCTCAAGACGATAAGTAGTATCGTGGCCAGATTCTCGGACTGCTCTGTCATGCAAGAAATACTCATCGAGATCGGGTTCGATGATGGCACCAGAGTTATATCCCTTGACGAATTCTTCGAACGAGATACCATGCTTCTTTGCATAAGGCTCGAGGATGTGCAGGAAGTGGGTTGCTTCGGTCTCGGGAGGAACGCCGAGACCTTCAGGACGATATCGAGAAAGACCAGTGGTTGGATCGAGGCGAGGCTCTGCCATCCAGATAAGGTAATACTCCTTCATAGCCGCTAGGATCGCGAGTCGCAAGAAGTCAAGAGCTCCTGGTTCGTGTTTGATGAGATCGTAAACTCTGAGTGCCATGTCGGTCAAGAACGGAGGCTGCGAGCGACACAGATAGTATGATCTATTGGCATTGAGGATCTTTCCATAGTGTTCAATGCAAAAGCAAAAGTGGATGACCATTGCCTTTGCCAGATGAACCTTGCCACTCGCAGCCAACCCAAGAGACTCCATGTAGCTGTCCCATCCATAGAGTTCATTGAAGCGGCCACCTGGAACAACAAATGGAATGCCTCTCAGTGTCTTAACACCAGTCTTCTCGTCTGTTACCTCTTCCATTGCTAAAGCAAGAAGGCCAGGCTTATCATTCATATCACGAACGCTTTCAGGTGTAATCTTCTCGGGAAGCCAGCAGACATCTAATCGAAGCTCTGGTCTGTCGAGAGCAACCTTTGTGTAGTAGGCATGCTGCTCAGGAGCGCCACGGGGAACATATATGCGAGGACGAGGATCGTCGGTCCAGTCTTTAGGGTCTCTTCCTGCAATCTCAATGACTGATCCGTCAATGCGACGAGTGAGTCCCGCCCAGAATGAATCCTTGATCAACCGAGACAACCGATTCACTGGGTTCTCATTTAATCGAGATTCATCCAGGATGATCTGCTCACGACCGTTTTCCTGGGCGAGATGAAGCTCCTGGAGGAGATTTGATAGCATGTATGTGCCACGAACATCAAATCTGTTATAACCATTCGATGCAGCTGTACCCAGTGAGAGAACCTTTTGAGGAAAGTTAGTATGACACACCCTCATGATATGTAGTTACTTGAAGCTCACCTTCGGCCCACTATCCTCAATTGTAATCTGCCAGTTGCCATCGGTGTCCTCCTGATCCCGTAGGTTTTTTAAAGTCGCAGCCACGTTCACGAGGAACTTCCGAGGTAGTAGGGTTGTCTCGTCTGAGGGGTAGTTCATTAGCAGCTGACAGGATGCAATATTCTCATTGTGGCTCACCATGGCTACTGCGTCTAATGGGCTGCTTGATCTCGATTCCTGTGCGATAGGACATAGAGCCTTGATTCTTTTGGTTGTCTCTGTCAGTGATCGTCAATTGAGTTTCGGAAGAAGGTTGCTCACGGAAGAGTATGTCCGCGTACGGTAATGGTTCTTTGAGGTGTGGTGAGACTCATTGCCGTAATAGATATGGGCAGCAGAGTATGGATCAATCTCGCTCGACGTACGGGTCTTCCGTGGAGAAGTCATCTTGACAACAGAGGGGTCGTTGACTTTGATCTGTTGGGTTGCAAAGGAAGCTGTCAGCTCTTCACAGACCGACGGATGCGACAGCGACAAACCTTTTCAAGCGTGTCTCGTGATTCAATGCGTTGTAGAGTATGGTAGAGAGGGTGTCTCTAATTGTTTGTATTGGAGAAGAACAATCTAACGAAAGATAGGAGTGTGTGAGGTCCTTCCTTCAGAGTGGTGAGATGGAAGAAAAGAGACGCTGCTTTGGAAGAGTACCGAAACAGTGACGGAAATTGGTTAGCGCGCTCGTTTCGTAGCCCACCACAATCGATAAGGGATAGTGGGGCAGAACTCTTTCATGTGCAAGAAGGCGTAAAGTAAAAAAAGAACGCTGATGGATTTTTATTATCTTCTCAATGACCATGTCAGACCCAGAGAATCAGAGAGAAACCACGATCTCTTGCAGAGACTTGTTGCTGATTCCCTCTGACCGCTTCACAAAAATGCTTTTCAGCAGCCAACCACTGCCGCTGTCAGGGCAGGCATCTTCACCCAATAGGAAACAGTGGGATGGGCTTGTCTGACCCTGGCTGGTGTGTCGCGTGCATAAGTCCCCGCTTTGGCGAATTGGGGGTCCTTGATCGCCCTCCATCGAGGGGGTGGACTCCTTTCCGAATGAATACCTTCGTAATTTGAATCTTAAATCATCCTCGAGATTCGAGTCAAGTGCAAAGCCAAAGGCTCTCACGATCTCTGTACTCTTTCGACTGCCAGGCTTTGGCCAGATGGCTTTAGAACGTCAGCCGACCAAACCGATTCTTTCAAAGCCTCCCGTCGGTGAAGCCCAGTGCCGTCTAAGCTATTGGATCAATGGATCGATCGTCTTCGCTTTCAAGCGCTTCTCGTTTCATTCTCATTTGACATGATAATTCATAGTAGCAAATAACAACTACCAGACCGAAAGGGTAATCTGTCCCCACATACCCGCATACGAAAGAGGAAAAATGACTGAAGTCCGAGGACTCCGTGGGGTACAACGCCTCCCAATATTCCCATTGACTCGATCCTCGACGGCGATTTACGCCACGCATTTGGCCACATCTCGTGTCCTGTCCCCGTGCCGGACTCGGGAGGGTAATCACAGCCTCATTAATGGAAAGGTCGTACAGAGAAAGCTCTTTTGGGACCGACTTCAATACATATTTTCAGCTCCTTCAGCCTCAGGCTTCGGTGGCGGGTTTTCAATGCAAATTCAAGCAAAGTTGCTCCTATAACCACAGAACAAGAAGTTATTCGCAATTTCCACCCAGGGCATTTGCATAAATGACACTTGGGTGAGTAATCCGTGGATCAGAGGGAGATTGCAGGACTAAATAAAGTGATGGGAGTAGGTAGATTGAGATCACGTGATCAGAGAACTTGGATGGCAGTCCACATATCAGTTCTGGTGAATGCCCCGGAGTTCCGGACAGTTTTGGCTATTAATCATCACTCCGAAACTTTCAGACTTCTGATAAAGTTTATTTTACCTCATTTGGCATCCGCCAACATTGTTTCAGGAGACGATCCTCGGCCACTGGGCAAGCCACAAGACGCTATCTTCCAAGGCAATGACGCACATTCTAGCGGGGTCCTTCTTGAACACCAACAGTATTTCAACGACATGTTATCCTATCTCATACGAATGTAACAAAGGAGTCTCCCAAAATGTAAACAGGAGGTTGTGAAAAGAGGAGCGACACTTCAAAGTCTGTAGAGTCGCTCGAACGTTCAGTGATTCTTAGGCCGCCAGGCCTTTCAGTGACGCGGAGGTTTCGAGACAGTGTTGTTTTCTGTTCTGTGTCAGTATCATCGTGCGTAAGTTTATTGGAAAGATTGGGGATGTTTCATGGCTCCTTTTGTGGTTGGCTATGCATTTGCAGACCAACCAGGTGCGCAAAAGGAATGTAAGGCCGTAGGCGTAAGTTCACGCTTCCACACTAGCACAATGACTGTGTACTGTACAGTCTATATTCTACGAGGATACACCAGCTAAAAGACTTCTGCGGCCAGATGGGGTACGGCGCCAGGAACTATCGTTGGATGTGTCGATTATGTTGTCGACAAGAATCTGGCTATGTCCTGCAGAACCCTGCGAGTAGGACATCAACGTGCTGGAGCGTGCTTCTTCGTGCACTGACGTGTTCTATAGAGATTCTAAGATTATTTTTTTCTAGAAGAGTTATTCTATATTTCGTCGATCGTGTCTCGGAGAGAGCGTACACTTGCCTTCTCCCATCCTTCCATCTTGCCTCGGTTTGCGACGGAATAATTCGTGGCATCCATATGTTTGTGGAAGGTTCAGGGTTGCTTGGAATGAATTGATATCTTCCAATAGCTCGTAGCACGTTGATTCAAACCCTGATCCAAAGATTTCTTTTTGTGAGTGTTCAGGGTCCATTGTTAATAGGGTAGCTGGCGAGCATTCTTGGGGCAGGCGTTAGCCTCCGGACCCTCAAAATTCCGTGAACTTTGAATTTGCACGCAGACCCTCGCGGAGTGGAGACTTACATGAGGTCGTCTTTGCTTTGTTGAATCTTTCTTATTGCCTGGAGCTGTTCAGGATATAGAGATAATTGCGATTTCGTATGGTACGCTTGGAACTACCGATATAGCTCGGTTTGACAATTCAGGCCTCGAGAACAAGCTGTATTTGCAGTCCACAATTTTTCGGACTTCTTCTAGCAACAATGATAGGAGACCCTCCTTCTGTTCTTAATACAGTATCTCGCAATTACTGAAGATTTGAAGATAGTACCACATTTTTATTATCAGTAGGTCTCCCACCAAAATTCCCAGAGCATTCATTCAATTGACACTATTCCATTAACCCTTGAATTCCACATTACTTTCCGGATGCTGCAGGCACTTCAAACCATCAACTCCCATTCAGACCTTCTCATCGCCTCTCCAAGCTTCCCTAAGTTTACTGTCCCAAGTCGGGACAAAAGAGTCTGAGCAGCGGTCCAACACAATATTTTAGCGTTCACGCAACTAGTTAGATCAGCGAGAGATCGGTGAGACAGATTCACGATCTTAATCTCAAACCGAAACGTTAAAACAGACGCCAGTTGGGATAGCCTCCCCACCCAGCTAGGCCAACCCAAATTAGGGTTCGGCATGTTGATCTTATCATGTTCCTGAAATGGTTATCCGATTTCACCGGTAGGTCGTCATAAGCTTTCGAACTTGATCGGGGCTAAATATTTTCTACTTTCAAGCTTCGAACTTTGGAAGGTGGTCTGGTGAGACATTCGAGTAGAATTTCCTCGACAACAGCGAGCTTCTGTTTCTGGAACGCCTTCGATTTCGGGGGAGGTTCGACAGCTCAAATGTTGTGATGCAGTAGAAGCATGGGGGCAAGAGCTCGTTGAGTAACGTACCTTAGCCGCAATTCGAGCATATGCCTTCTTTTCTACACTTTGCCATGTTCAGCTAATAGGATCGGATTCTCCACTCGCCCATTCAGTACTTCTCAACCTCTAGCGTCATGAGGTAAATTTCTTCTCTCAAAAAATTCTCCCACGCGAGGCTGCACCTATGTTTAGACCAATTATGTACAACAGAAAAGTGGAGGCCAGGCGGACCAGCCTTGCAGAATCATACCACAACAGCTGCAGCTTCCCCTACGACCATGTCCAGCACTCGGTAGCTTTTATCCTAATAGTCAATTCTTCATAGTCGGCCTCCAATTCTAACTTCGGATCCACGGTATGTACGATCTAGTTGACATCGAGAGACTAGAAACGTGGGCCATCTTCTTTCCTATCCCTGGATGTAGTCTAGAGTACCATGGTCATGGCTTGCCTCGTACTAGGCTAAATCCCCTGCGAGGTTATCCAGTCCGTTAAGTCGAGGCCCTATGACTACAGTTCCTGGTTCCGCGGGCACGTTCAATATTTTGCTCGGATGGTGGTGGTTGAGCCTTTTTCATGTCAACAAGATTCTACATTTTATCTTGCTCCCACTGCTCTCAAATCTGCTCTCATCCTCTGCAGCAGTCAAACGGTCAAGACCTCACTCGCTTACAGTCCTTGACATCCGAGTCGCCTCTGTTTCTCAACGGCCGCGGCAAACATTACTAGGTTGTCCAAGGACAGCCCAGGTGGCTATTCAAGATGAATATCCTCAGAGGGTACTTCCAACCGACCTCCAAGAAGCCATCTACGAAACCCTCCAAAAATGGCAGGAAGAGCAAGCCCGCTCCTGTTGCGCCAGAAATGAAAATGGCCATCACACCACTAGGCTCCCCAACCTCAACACCTGTCAGAAGTCCAGGCCTTGACCGAAGAAGAGGGCCGTACATGGGCTAAGGGCAACTTCCGTGTGGGAGACTACATCCTGTTGATTGATTCCGATAATCGTGTCCCTGTCGACTGTTTATTGGACGCTGCAAAGCGAGATGAAGCAGTCTCTCGAAGTTGGAATACTCGTCTGGCATCATGAAATTTACCGGCAGCTTCTTCGAAAACGGGTAAGCGAAGGCACTTCATCATTTCAGTAACATCTGACATTTCTCCAGAATCACCTTCTTCACCAACCTCATCTATACCGCTATTTGCTACACTGTCGCTAATGGTGACGTGTCTCCCTTCGTCGGTAACAACGCTATTCTCTGCTGGCCTGCCTTGCAGGAGGCTTCGTACGAGACGACGATGGATAGAAAAGTTCTGGTCCAAGTCGCACGTCTCTGAGGACTTCGATTTGTCCTTGCGTCTCCAGTTTGCCGGTTACATCATTCGATTGGGCTCCTATATTGGCGATGGCTTCAAAGAAGGTGTCTCCTTGACTGTATACGACGAGTTGAACAGATCGGAGAACTTCAGATTGTGGATATTCAAGCGACCCTTCACTCCTCTCTTCCGTAAATTCCTCAGTGCAAACATTCGTCACACTTCAAAGATCACTATCAAGGCCTACATTGGAACATACTACGCCATCGGCGCAGCCTGGATCTTGACTCTCGCAAACTACTTCCTCATCGGCTGGTACAATGGCTATCTCGACCACTACTACTTCGATTCATTCAAGGGCCTACTTCTCCTTAATCATCGTCTTCAGCGTTTTAGGTAACATCACACTCGCCGTCCTCCGCTACCATCTCTCCAAGTGGAGTCTTCTTGGAGGCAGTAAGCCAGTAAGCCCCCTTCTCCCACCCGCTCTCCAAAACAATCCCCTAACAACCCCTAGTTTTCGAGAACTTCATATGGCTTCTCCTCCTTATCGTCTTCCTCGGCGGAATCTCCATCCACGTCTCCCAAGCCCTCCTCTGCCACTTCTTCGAAATCGACATGTCCTGGGGCGCCACCGCCAAAGAAGTCGAAAACACCTCCTTCGAAGAGTGCCTCGTCTCATCAAGCGTTTCAAATTCACGTTCATCTTCTGTATTGGTTGCACGCGTCTTACGATTGCGGGTGCGACGGCGTTTCCTTGGAACTGGCACATTGATGACTTCGTGGCTATTTATCCCTGGCTACCGTTGTTGTTAGCCATTTCTTTTTGCCTGTTATATTGAATCCCGCGCTTATGATGTTTACTTCGTAGTGATTGGCTGCCTTGTGTTATGTGTTTATGGGTGTCGTTTTGGTTGGGTACAGAGGTCTGATTAATGATGGATATGATTTGGCATATAATGGCCCTGGGTATGGGTGACGATGGGTTATGTTTATAGATGGATATGGGAGTTCATATAGTGCTTATGATAGGCATAACCTCACATAGTTTTATGATAAGTTGTCGTCTCCGAATCTGCATCTCTTATATAGTTGTTCCCGAGATTAACTTATGATATTGGCAAAGCCGATTCATTGTTCCTAAACCCTTACACCCATTTGCGTTGCATACTCCTTCCTCTGTACAACTTTTCAATCACTCATCTCCATTTACATCACTTTCTCGGATCTTCAAGCTCAAGCCCTAGGCCTCTTGTCTTTCGGATCAAGGTCTTCAACACGTGAGCCACGGCTTTGGACCGGCCCACCGAGTCTATCTTCGACTTTGAAAGCTTGAATCGCATGATACGGCTGATCACGGGACGATTCAGCCTGCCAACGCTGCATTGCTGAGTATGTCGTTCCCTGTTGCTGCGAAGAGTTTTCGCCTTGGGCCCAGTCACGATCCACATTTTGGTAGTATGAACCCCCGTTCGAAGCCTAAGATTTCATGTTAGTTTTTTTTGCTGAAGCTTCTGGGTAAGCTTTGAAATGGAGACTCACGTTTACGGATTGATGGTGGGTTTGAGTCATGATTCCGAAGGAATCGTGACTGGAAATTTTTGGGTTCAGTCTTCTTTGGGATTCTTGCATATAATCAGGCAGGTGTAATGATTGTGTTGATGGGAAGTCTCAGATACGCACCTATTGGACTTTGAAGTGGAAGTAAAGCTGCGGGTTTCACGTTTTCAAGATTGATTTGCAGATAAGTTTGAAATCACACCGATGCCTTTTGAATTCGAGAGAAAGTTCTCCCTCTTATAATCACTTTGCAACTGGGTACGGGCAGGTCGCTCGACTGCCACTGGAATGGTATCCTTGGGATGATTTGAGCGTTGAGACATCATGGCAAAGAGCGCAAGTGCACAATTGAGGGCACAGGGTCTACCGGTAAATCCACCACAGCAAAGAATAGAACTGCACAATTGATGACAGAGAATATAAGTGCACCGTTGAGGGGAGATGATCCAAGTGCATGATAACTTTAAGTCACGTGTCTGTGTTTAAGTTTTCATATTCCTTTTTCGAAGGAAGCGATGGAAATAAGTGTACAATTACAGGAGAAGATCAACGGCATTCAAGTGTCCACATATCCCCCAGCCTAGTCATTGGGTCACCTGTCTCAGTTTCATCCCCGCCAAGCCTATGGTTTGCGCCAACAATCCGATGCGGCCCGTTTCTAGGCCGAACAATTGACCGGCCCTCTTAATTTTCGGGTTCAACAAGGGGCAGTTTCTGTGCGTCCTCGCGGAGCATATCGGCCGGTTCGAAAGAGGGCCTGCCAAGGCGAAATAGAGGGCTGACGGTGACTGCCTTGTGGACATACCGTGGAGTAAGGAGTCGTTTACCAATTCTACTATTCCCGCTAGTATTTCTCTCTAGTTAGGGAATTGCTCCGTGAAAGAAGGGAATAAAAAGGCATCACCGCCATGTTCGTCTTATCGAAGTTAAAAGTAATCTCTGCTTGAACTTTCCTGTTTCAATCCCGTGTCTGAGATTCTTTCACAGCGTACTCTTGAATCATGTTTGATAGCTCCGCAATTGAAGGAATACGAGTGGTGTTCTTCGGTGAGAGATCAGGGCTAGTGTTGAGGTAGCCTTTGAAAGCCAGGATTGGCGGACAACCCTGCTTCTAGAATCAGGAACCGGGCAAAGTGCACGATTTCTTAAGCCTTGAATCTTTGTCACTGGCTGAGTTCTGTCGACCCTTGTTGTTTCCAGCAGGGCCGCCCGCACTTGCATGGGATAAGACATTTAGTATTCTGCGCTCTGCAAATCGTGCACTTGACGCCGTTTTTGAGGCTGAAATGTCTAAAGGCGGACATTCTTTAGGTATGTTAGCTTCCATGTTATTCTGGAGAGAACGTGGTCCAGCAATCATCGTTCATTCTTCCTCCGACCTCCGTGAGCTCCTTACCTACATGAATCTTTAATGATCATCACGTTCTCTTGCCTTGTCTACATACTCTTCACACTGTATTGAAAAAAAAACGAAACGATATGGCCTTCGGCATTCCTCCACAACTTCCAAGCTCAATATTAACGTCGCAGCCAACCATACCACTCCCTCAAATCCCATCAACAATCCACCGACCTGAACACCCCCTTGTTCGAGAGTATGAAACCCTAACACCTTTGAAGCGATCACTGTCTCCCCATGGCCGCCCCATCCCCAACTCATCAGTCGCTGCTAGCGCATTCGAAAGAGAAGCCTCGATACAACATGTCAGCCCAGTATCTGGAGTCCAGACATCTATTGACACACCTATCGCCTCTGTGAGTAGTGGCAGTAGTAAACGAAAAGGACCTCCGGAGGTTCGGTGGGATGCGTCGAAGGACCGCAAATATGCTCGCCTATATTCACTTTCGGACGCCGATATTGATGACTTGCCCATCATAATGAGGGATGATACACTCAAGTTTGAGTAAGTTCCTTACGTATTGTCAGGGTAGGTGTGCTGAGAGTGATTTTCAGGAAACGAATTGCTCAAGAGAAGTCATCTAACAACCTCGGCCCTCGACCCAACGAGCTACGGCCCAATCCCAAGGAACCCAAACAGATGTTTGAAAGAATGAAGCAATCTTATATATCAAAAAGATACTTGGAGGAACGGACTCGTGGGAATTTGCTCAAGCAGCCAGATTTTTCCTATCCCTTTGGAGATGCTCCAACCGATCTCGAAGCCCTTGAAAAAAAATTAGAAGAAGAGTTTTCTGCTGGCACATTTGGTTCGTCTGGAACATCATCGTACCAATTTCTTGAAGCTCTCGAGAACTTTGCACAGAACATCACCAACGAACCTGGGCAGAGATCTACGGAGTCGGGCATTGGAGGGAGGATTCGCACGAGCTACGAGAGCCTGCAGAGTCTTCGAAGGCGCATAAACGAGCGAAAAGCAAAAGAGGGCCAGAAACTACGAGAGTATTCCTATGAGGAACTGGTTAAGTATCTTTTTATCAAGAGGCTCTCGGTAGGCTCGCTCCCAAGTAACCGATCAACAACTTCCTCGTTACTTTCAAAGCGGACATCGGATGTATCAGAAGGCTCCACTTCTACATCGTCCTCCAGGCGCCGGTCATCAAGCACTCTATTTTCCATCAGAGATGACGAAGTATCAGAGCCGCCTGGATTTCCCTCCGCTCCTGGCGGAATGAGCAATGTTCGGAGCCCTACTCAGAACACCCCGCCGGCCAAACCACTTCGCCATCTTTTCGAACTCAGACGTCCCAAACCGGCGGCACTGAAGATCAACATCTCAGGCCCAGCAATACAGTTCACCTCGAACACGGCTTTTAGTCCCTCTCTCGATTTCAGTCCGGATGGTCCCATTAGGGAAGACCTCAACTTACTTGTGGACGCTCTGCAAGGCAGTGCGGCAGAAAAGCAATTAGTTCTAGCATACGACAGTCAGCGTTATCATCCTTCTCAAACCCCGAATCATCAGAGCACATCGCACGCGACTGTTAAGACTTTCACGACCGGTCCAGGCAATGATCAAATACACGCCCTGCCTAATCGTCAACATTCAAGCAGTGCACTTACGGGGCAACATGAACCTGCTCGAGCTTCTAATAAGCACTATCGCAGCAGCTCGATATCGTCTGACCCAACACCGCCTCCCCAATATGCGCTGGCAGGCCCACGATCAAGTTTCAGAGTCATTCACAAGGGACCTGAAAAGGGACCTTGGCGCCCTGTTCGTATGGAGGGGGGCAGCAGGGTTACAG
The DNA here is from genome assembly GCA_002803225.1 of Gamarada debralockiae. NCBI lineage: Eukaryota > Fungi > Ascomycota > Leotiomycetes > Helotiales > Hyphodiscaceae > Gamarada > Gamarada debralockiae. Next base: position 56,496 of record NXFV01000631.1, on the reverse strand, counting down.
TTGACCCCGCCGTTCAACAAGAGTCAACATATGACAATTCGAACGCAGACAAGGCGGATACTATGATCAGTCTAGAAGGATTTCCACATATCGGTCCACATTTTCCCACCCTCGATATACCCAATTTATCATCGCAAGCAGAACATGGAAATTATTTGAGACCAGCAAGCCTTAGTCGCTTCATTCAAGCGGATAAAGCTCCCGCGACTCCAAATCAGCTACCTCGACAAATGTGTTGCTTCAACCGATGTCGTGGAGATCCGAGGGCTGACAAGTGCCTATTTTGTCTATTCGATATACCCGAAGCTCATTTTTTTGCGCGTTCCCTCGTCGAGCAGTGGCATGCTGGGGAAGATGTCGTGGCCGCCTTTGCCGCCAGGCCCGTTGCCATCGACTTCGGTGAAATAGATGACTTCGGCGATACGGTACTTCATTTGGCTTCGTCTCTCGGCGCTGGCAGCATTATTCTGTCTTTGTTCATCAGTATGGGAGTTAATGTGCATGCTAAGAATGTCGCCGGGCAGACCTTCATGCATGTCTTTGACCCCGTTGCGTTTGCGCGCTACAACAATCGCGATTCTTCCGAGGCTTGGTATACCGGTAAAGAAGACATGGCGATGCTTCTCGATATCTTGCAGGGAATGAACTTTGATTTCAACGCTCGAGACGACTTCGGCCAAACTCCCATGCATGTCCTCACCCAGCACTGGCTACCTGTGCATACAATGCAATTAGCTTTTGAAGCTGGGATGGCAGGAGGGCCAATGATTTTTAATAAAGACTTTCAAGGAAGATCAGTGGAAAGTCGGATTAGAGCCCAGGCAAACGTCGACCACAACAAGGTCTTGGACCTTCAGCGAGGGATCAAGATCGACACGCTTCTATACTTGATGAAGCCTCTCGCGACCATATCTACGCAACAAAATAAGAACTTCTCGCCATTGCCGGACACAAATCTACAAGAGGAAAATGTGTCACATCCACACGCGGCACTAAGGAAGACCATTGAAGCAACTTCAAGATTCCCGGAGACCAGATACCGAGGACGAAACGGTCTTCATTGCTTGGCCGAGTCCTGTATCAGTCTCCGACTTGAAACTTCAGACAAAGATACAGCCGGCCCTCAGCGTAAGCGCAAACGTCAAGCAGAAACTGCCCTCCGCCATGACTATATTGTCAAAACGGTCAGGAAGCTCCTAAAAGTCGGAGTCGATCCGAACGACTATGATAAGCGCGGCAATACACCCTTGATGGCTTTCATCCGCAACTATTTATCGCCGAACTTTGAGCGCAAAACCACAGCGGATGTTCTGCAACTGCTCATCGATGCAGGTGCTAGTGTTCATCGTCGTAACCGCAAAGGAGAGACGGCTCTGCATATAGCCATGCGTCTTGGTCGTCCCTCTGCTGTCGAGGTATTACTGAATAATTATGCCAACGTCCATTCGAGAGCCAGGGATGGCGAGGGGATTTTGGCTGTTGCTGGCAAGGCGTCCCTCAGGGCAAAACAAGACGGAGCTCTTTATCACAGGATCATAACCTGTATGGCTATTGCCGGAAAATATGGTGCCATTCTAGGCCCGTCGACAAAAGATGAGTGGGACCGGCAGAGAGAATGTGTGAACAAAGTGGGTCCAGTGATGACAGAGGGGTCATCGCGTCATCGCGATGACGAGATGAAGAATGTACAATAGATATGATTGAGATGATAGATACCCCGTTCAAATGACCTTTCTTCAGATTTCTTGAGTCTGACCTTTCCATAAATTTATGGGATACCGCGGTAGAGGAACAATGTACTAAGTTGCTCAAAAGTAATAGAATTCCTCTCGCAATGTCGATGAAAAGAGGTTCATCAGCAGAGCTGGGACTAGATCTATAAAGACGGGAATGAATGATGCATTTATCACTAGACTTGCAAGCTGCACTGCGGTGTCAAATGGGTCCGGTACAGTCCAGCCGCACGAGCAACATTGATATGGAAAATTAGAGGAGAAAGTTACGATTGAAGATAGCGAGAGGTTTGGGAGTATGGAAGCCTGGAGAAGGTGTGAGTCGAGTGACTTCAAGTGGTATACTATGATGCCCCATGTTTAAGGCCACAATTTCGCTCGCTATGCTCAGTTTTCCTGAGTCGGAGCGAGACTGAAGAGGCCACAGGTGAAGGAGATGGGATTACCGAAGTATAGCCTTCGTATCTGCAAGTCCAATGAGAAAGTGATCTCCATACTTATTTCTCATCATTCGGGAAATCTCGGCGAGAAACAGAGCGATGCTGCGGCTGTAAGTGAGGCTGGGATAGGACTACTAGCGATGACTTCATCAAACAACGTCCACCAATGCCGTCTGAAGTATATCCATGCCTCCGGGAACGATCAGATGAAGAAGTAGAGGTACCTCGTACAAGCAGGGAAGACTATTGGTACCCCGCATCTGACAGGAATCTGACAGCGTCTGAAAGGGGTTCGCTTGGACCCGCTCCCGTGAGGCGAAGCACATCTTCAACCAGTCCGAGACCAGGAGTCGAAGCACATCAAGCTCAACTTCCCAGTTCAGTAAATCACTTCCGACTTCCAAAAATACTCAATCTTTCCCCATCATTAATCATTGTGCCTCAGACCAGCACATTTCGTCTTTCGACACTAAAGCTAAAATTTGGGGCGCAGTGGCTACGATGTGCTACGTGCGACGTTACTCAGCAGAAGTATCCACTTTTTGCCCCATGTGAATACGGCGAGGATGCAAATCCTCCCTCATTTAAACCCACAGTTCTCCAATCCGCCCCAAATGTGCTGCCGATCCCAAACAACCTAACAGGAATTAGGATGATCCTTTCCAGTCCTTCATATCACATGGGAGGCTATGCTGAGGTGGGGTCGGTTTCCTACCGTAATTGGCTTTCCTAAGAGACTGCACAAAGGTACAAGTGTGCCGGTTCGTCCCTTTAAACAAGGCTGATTCTCCAGCCTCGCTTTCTCTCCACTGGTAGCTCTTCACGATGGCCTTCCTTCGACTTTCTATCGCAGCCTTTGCGCTCTTTGCACAGTATGCATCAGCCAAATACGTCTTCGCGCACGTTGTAGTCGGCAACACAGCAGCTCACACTCAAGCGACGTGGGAAAATGATATTACGCTCGCAAAGAACGCCGGAATCGATGCCTTTGCGCTCAACGGCGGCTATCCAGACTCCAACATCCCTACTCAAGTTGCCAATGCCTTCGCCGCCGCGGAAGCACTGGGCTCTGACTTCAAGCTCTTCTTCTCCTTCGATTACCTTGGAGGAGGTTCTCCATGGCCAGCGACTGGCGATCTCTCCGTTGCCTCGTACCTCAATAAATATAAAATTTCGCCAGCTTATTTCAACTATAATGGGGCGCCCTTTGTATCAACGTTCGAAGGCACGGGAAATATTGGAGATTGGGCTCCAGGAGGGGCCATCCGCTCTGCTGTAGGAGATGTGTACTTTGTGCCAGACTGGACGAGTCTTAGCACGGGTGGCATTGGCGGGAATTTGGCCAACATTGAAGGTTTCTTCAGTTGGGACATGTGGCCCAATGGAGCTACGAACAAGACGGATGACACTGATAAGGCGTGGCAAGCAGCGACGCCGGGCAAGACCTACATGATGGGCGTCTCGCCATGGTTCTTCCATAGTGCTAGTGGAGGCAAGGACTGGGTGTGGAGAGGTGATGACTTGTGGGCTGATAGATGGGCTCAGACTTTGGATGTCAACCCTGACTTTGTCGAGTAAGTACCGTCTTACCCTCACATTTGGCTGGGCTAACACATCAATAGAATTGTCACTTGGAACGACTTCGGCGAATCACACTACATTGGCCCCATCTACACGGACTCTGAAATTGCCCCCGGCTCTGCTATCTACGTCGACGGCAGCCCTCATGAGTCCTGGCGCGACTTCCTCCCCTATTACATCGCCAAGTACAAGGGGTCCTCGTTCGACATTTCCAGGGACCAAATGCAATACTGGTACCACACCGCACCCACAGCAGGGGGTTCAACATGCGGAGTAGTTGGCAACAACGCAGACCAAAGCCAAACGGAACTTTCGCCGAACCTAGTCGTTGAAGATGGGATCTTCTTTAGCGCCCTCCTAATGGATGATGCGCAAGTCACTGTTCAAGTTGGTAGCAACCCGGCGGTGTCCTATAATGGGGCTGCGGGCATCAATCATTGGAGTCAGCCGTTCAATGGGCAGACTGGTGTGCCGACATTCAGCGTTATAAGGAATGGGGCTGTTATTAAGAAAGGTACTGGAGCGGCTATCACGGCGAGTACTACGTTGTCCAATGGGTGTACGAATTACAATGCTTGGGTTGGAAGCTTTTAGGTTTGAACACGTTTAGAATGCATTAAAGCACTTAAATACCTCAAACATATTACTGATTGTCTCTCATGGTATCTACCGTCCTTCCACGCCTCACTCCATGCCTATTCACAACTCCAAGCCCATGGCACAATCTCACTCCACACCCACCATCAACTCCATTCCCAGACAACATGTCCGCATCTAAACCACACTCCTAACCTTCCCCGTCTCAACCTCATAAACCCACCCACTAACCCTAACTTTGTCTGGAATCAACTTACTCCTCTTCAAGAACTCCACATCATTCTTAACAGCAGTCTCCAAATCCGGGAAAGGCAAAAAATCCCCCTTAAAAGCTCCCAACTCTTTAACAGCCTCCTCACCCAAATTCTTCCTCACAATACCCGCCGCGTCCTCGTTCTTGAACGTGAGCATTCCGCAGCCAGTGTGCTTAATGAGGAGTATCTCTTCGGTGCCGAGAAGTTGTTCAGAGATAACGAGGGAGCGGAGAGCGTCTTGTGCGCTGGCGCCAGCGTTGCGGATTATATGTGCGTCGCCGAGGGAGATGCCGTATGCGGACGCGGGATCGATTCGGGCGTCCATGCAGGTTACTGTTGTGTGAGTTAGAAGGGAAGGAGGAGAATGGGGAAGGAGAGACGAACCGACGGCATATTTCTTCGCTGGTGGAAGGGCAAGGTGGCCTTGAGTGAAGCTCTGAGAGTAGAACTTGTTCTGCGTCACCAAGTTCTCTTGAACGGGTGTTTGCGCCATGGTATCTGATTGCGATGCTATGCGCGTTGATGTCTATACGAGTATTCGAGTGAGGTTTGGATGGAGCTGTATTTTTCTGCTGCTGTTATGTTACTTGCAGCTTGAAGGGACTGTTAGTCAAATAGAGCAAAGCTCTTTCTTATACCTCCGTTCGCAGCCCCTCCTGCTTTCAATCAGAATGGCCTCCCATTGTCGACCTTACTCATCATGAACACTCATCGACGCCAATTTCGGATTGCGCCATTCTTGTACCAATGGCATCGCATCTGGAGTGCATTCTGGTACTTAGTTGTAATGACACCATTCGAGGCGTTCGTGTGCCGTTCATGGAAGAAGCTCTATCCGGTAGGGACTTGGTCGCGCAAATCAGAATCGAAGGGGATGCTGGTGGGTGCAACCCGCGAGAAGAAAGACCAGGGGAGAGAGCTCCAAATGCGGTTTGATCGCCGAGTCAAGAAAACCTGGTCCGTGCATTTACCCCACATCATTATGTCAGGCCGCGGATGAACGACTCCAACTTCTTGCTGGATAGAGGGGTTAGTTTTGTTTGTATTTTGTACACTATGAGCGAATCTCTGCAGGGGATAGACGCAGCTCCAGAGACTGATATCACGATTGATGAGAATGAGGTAAAGGAGATTATAGAGAGTATTAAAGAAGCACAATACTTCGATGCAAGCAGTATGGCTCCTCTGACTCACGCGGCTTCGGTCAGTCTTTCTTATGTTCTCTTGGAGGGACGTACCTGATGAGATAAAGGCAGCTGTTGCCCGATTGAGGGCCTATAAACCTCCTCCTTTCAAAGCGTGGGAGGGATTGCCTCTCAGCAGACGGGCTGCTGTGTTGGTTCTGCTGTTTGCAGACCGGCGTGGAGATCTCAGGGTTGTGCTTACGATGCGTGCCAGCACGTTGAGAAATTACTCAGGTATCCCCATTCCCACCCCTCTCCAATGCCTTCAAAATTGCTGACAGCCAAAAGGCCAAGCAGCATTCCCAGGCGGCAAAGCCGACTCCCTCAACGAAACCCCCTTCGAAATAGCCCGCCGCGAAGCCTGCGAAGAAATCGGCCTTCCACGAGATGACTCCAAAATCCCCAAACCCTTCCGAATAGAACATCTCTGCCAACTCCCCTTCTCGCTCGCCAAAACAGCTTTAGCAGTCCGTCCCTGCGTCGCCTTCCTACACTCCGATGACCCCAGCGGTCTCCGTTCTGCGTCGGTCGAAGATAGCATGATCCCCAGACTCGATGCTAAGGAAGTTGCTGCCGTGTTTTCCGCACCTTTTCATAATTTCTTGAGCATGAGGGATGAGGTAAGGGAAGGCGAGACGGTGCCGGGGAAAAGGGAGGACTGGTACAGTGGGAATTGGGTAGATTGGCATGGGGGGAAGTGGCGGATGCATAATTTCTTCGTTCCGATTAATAATCAGACGGTTTCGAAGCCGAGGGTTAGAGAGGGTGGACAGGCGGCTATTGCGGAGCAGTTGGATGAGGAAGAAGAGGGTGGATTGATGAGGTATAAAGTTTGGGGGATGACGGCTAGAATATTGGTCGATGGTGCCAGAATAGCTTATGAGGAGGAGCCGGAGTTTGAGGTATGTTCGACTGATAAGGGGTGTGGGATGAAGCTGACTATGAGTAGCATAATACGCATATTGGAGATGAGGCCATGATAGAGAATTTACAGAGGATGGGGAAATTGGGAGAGAAAGTCCCTGGAGGACCTGATCTCACGGATTCGGATATAAAGACTGCGAAGATCGCTGCTCTCAAATCTGCGGGGGCAAAGATGTAGATCTGAAATTTTTATGACATTATGAATAAATAGATTGTAATAAAATTGGACTGGCAATGGAATGGCATGAAATAAGGGAAACTCGCTACCATACATCTCAGCTAATCGAGCAAGTGAGCCAGCCACCTTCGATTCCAATCCAGCAACTTAAGAAAAGGCCACGTTCTAGCAACATGTATATGAGAAAAGTGATATAAGAAACGACTCCTACCATATCCGGCCAGTACTCGGAACTGCAACCCCGAAAGAGTCATCCACACGTGATTTCCCTCCCCACATCGTCTCCTTGACACCCTCATAACCCCAGATACGAAAAATTCCATTAAAAATGGCTCGAACATGCTGCCAAGCAGTGATTGATCATAATTTTAGGTCCTGAAGCCGACATCTCATACAATACAACAATCTGCATAATATTTACCTATCCATGACTTCCTGCTCATCATCCTCTTCCCCCAATGCCATTTAAAGCTGCAACCTGAAAGTAGCAACCTCAAAAGGTCTCAAGATAATATCAATCTTCCCCTTCTCAATCTTAACCTCATCCTCATCATCCTCCAAAATATTCGTCTTGAAGACCTTCTTCACATCAAGAGTCGTCTCAATTGTACCCTTGCTCGTTCCTCCCAAGCTATCGTATATGCGCAGGATAACACTCTTGCCCTTCCTAATTGCCAATTCGCCACGGCTGACATCCTCGTCGTCCTCACCTCTCTTAACGCAGTCAAGGATCAAGGACGGGTTACCGGTCAACTTGATCGGGTTGGAGGATGCGGTTGCGGAAATGCCCTTAGGGGCTTGGGCCAGCTTGAGTGGGTTATTGAAGTTGTATGCTGTGCGGACCGTAGTGGAGCTCAAGTCGCCTTGATGAGGGAGGATCGCCCAGCGGATGTGATGGCGGCCCATGTCGGCGTGAGCATCTGGTGCCTTGGGTGCGCGGAGCAAAGAGAGACGCATGAGGTTTCCGCAGGTGGCGAAACCGTACTTGCTGTCGTTTAAGATGGAGACACCATAGCCGTGTTCTGACAAATCGGCGAACTTGTGGCAGCAGACTTCGAACTTGGCCATATCCCAACTGCATCAAATTAACAGAATTCTTCGATTTGAGTGGAGGAGCTTACGTGGTGTTGTAGTGAGTAGGTCTTCGGACAATACCATATTGAGTTTCGTATGAAGCCTCAGTGTTCCTGACATCAACAGGGAACTCGACCTTCAAGAACTTCATGTCCTCCCTCCATTCAACTTCGCTGTGCATCTCAACATATGATTGCTGGCCTTTGAAAGCAGCTGAGAGACTGATATACGTCTTCGCCCAACTCTTGTCGCTGATCTTTGTCTCGGTCATAATACTAACTTGATGAGCATCATTCTGGATAATCTTGGTGGCGCCTGAAGAGAGCTCTTTTCTAGAGTCCAAGTGGTAGACTTCCACATCCCAGGCTTGCCAGTACAGAGGCTTGTCGTCGAAGATGACGAGTTGGTTGGCCTTGCCTCCCTTGGCGACAACTTCACGCTCGGCCTTGCGGTCGTAGAGCGAGGTGATGCATCCACCTTCGACCTGGACTTTCAACTGATCATTCTGGAGCACGAATACGCCGTTTTTAATCTCCTCAACAGTCACCTCTGGTGTTTCGGCGATCTTGAAGGTCTTGATGTTGAGCAGGTTGCCTTCGCCACAAGCCACACCAGCTTGCTTGTCACCAATAGAGATGATTTCCCTTCGGTGCCATGGCATCGTGTTCAACGCAACCAGGTTGTCTTTTGAGCTTGAGTTAGTAAGGCTTTGGACGCCGAGCGAATTGTAGAGGTCCTTTAGAATTTTCTCGCCTGCTTCGAAGACCTTGGCATAGAGCTCGTCGCTGTCGTCGTAGCACATCTCGATGGAGCTGCCAGGAAGACAATCGTGGAATTGGCAAAGAAGAGTCGCTTCCCACATATCGTCGATTTCCTTCTTCGGGTATTTGTATGAACCCTTGATACTTGCAAGAGTAGCGAGCTGCTCGACATCACGGAGCATAATCTCGACTTTTCTGTTGTTTCGCTTGTTGTTGGCCTGGGTTGTGTAGGTACCGCGGTGCAATTCGAAGTAAAGCTCGCCGTACCAGGTGACGAAATCGAGGCCATTCTCGACCTTCTTCTCGAGGCGATCAAAGAAGTCCTCAACTGAGTCACCCATGTGAACTCTTGGCAACATTCCAACAGTGTCACTCATTCCGCGGCAGCGACGAAGCTTCTCCAAGTGCTCCCAAGTTGGTCCTCCACCTCCATCACCCTTCCCGAAAACCAAGAGTGATGTCTCATCTTGATCCATAGACTTGTGCTGGGTGACTGACCTTCTTACATCGCCAAAATCGGCATTCGCGGTGTAGGTCTCTGACGGAGCCATGTGACAGATGACTTGACTCCCGTCGAGGGATACCCAGTTGAAGGTGGTGTGAGGGAATTTGTTAATATTGTTCCAGCTCAATTTCTGGGTAAAAAATCGGGTCATTCCTGCCAAGCGGCACAATTGTGGAAGTTGAGACGAGTAACCAAACGTGTCGGGCAACCAGAAAGTGCGACATCTCTCTCCAAAGTTGCTCTCGAAAAGTCGCTGACCGTAGAGAAACTGGCGGACCAATGATTCACCACTAGGCATATTGGTATCATGCTCGACCCAGCTACCACCGATAGGTTGGAAGGTACCTTTCTTGACTTTCTCCTTGACACGATCAAAAACGTAAGGATAGTACTCTTTGAGCCATTTGTACTGTTGAGCTTGCGAGACAGCAAAGCGATGCTCGGGATAACGATCCATCAAGTCACACTGGTTGGACCAAGATCTGGCGACCTTCCTCTTTGTCTCCGCCCAAGGCCAGAGCCAACAAGTATCTATGTGGCAGTGTCCAATACCATAGACGATAGGTTGGGTTCCAGTTTTGTAAACCTCAGCTGAGTTCACATTCTTTCCCAGGTATTCTTGAGCGATCTTGCGACCTCTGATGATAGAGTCTTGCTTGCCCAACTCAAAAGCATCAATGATTTCGTTGGCCACCTTCAATGCTTTGTGCTGCTCCCACGAGTCTGTTGGGAATTCCCGTGCCGCATCACCAATCTCCCAAATATCAATGTATAGTTGGCGCGCCTCGACATTCACTGCCACGATATCTGCCTTTCCTAGCTGGAAATATTTGTTTGGGTCAGGTGGCTGAATCGAGTCTCCACCCGGAGCGTTGCCAAACATGCCATTGCATGCCATCTCGATATAAATGATGTGCTCTTTCCCATCCCTAAACTTGTCCGGCAAGATCCATTCTGTTCTTTCTCCCCCTCCAGTCAATCCCTGCAGTGGGTTTCCATCCTCAGTCCAGACCATTCCCTCATTATTCGCATCCCAGTGAAGTTCGAGGAGTTCCTTCTTACGAAGCTCGGATGGAACCGTGAGTTGAACCTTGAACCAATGTGTAGACCATGACGGACCGAACCACTCGCCGACAGCTGTTGGTCTGAATTTGTGGCTCATGGCTTCTTTGAAAGTGGGACGAGATAGGTCGGGAGCGTCCCAGACGGAAAGCCTGACATGAGGTGATCCCGAGGCGACACCTTCATTCATCATCCTATTCAATCAATTGATCAGTCACTGTTTAACCTTAAAGAACCGGATCGTTCAATTACGCTCGCAGATTATTCCCTTCATATTGACCCCCACTGTAGAACATGCCAATGCGGTCCTTGTAGATGTTTGGAATCCATTGTCCGACAGGATGCGCCGAGAGCTTTGGGTATGTGCTCTTAGGCTTCTCGGTTTCGATTGTTTCTCCGCCCATGATTGTCTTCGCGATTGATTTGGCAGATTTAAGAGAACGTTATGGAGGAAGGAAGCTGTTGTTGATGTCAGCTACGAGCTATGTAACGTCTCGAGACAGGGATCAGCTCCACACACTCCAGCGGCGGGGTTCCTTGGCCGACCCCGATTATTACCGCTTCTGTGGAGAGGATAGGGACAACTTACGATATATTTCGTGGTACAGGATCTCTCAAACAACCAGAGTGGCTTGGTGGTCACAAATTGAATGGATGAGTTGTGTTGCTTGGGTTGCGCGCAGCGTATAAAGACGTACAAAGTTGTCGCCTGGTTGCCAAGATGAGGGGTCAGTCACTGCTCCTGCAGGTACGAGCTTCGAGTCAAGATGTGTTGCAGAATGGATTTTTGATAGGCTGTCAATTTACCATGGATGTTATTCAGTGCCTTCAAAATTATTATACAAAAGTTTGGCTTCTATTATGACCAGTACGGCCATCCAAAACTCCTTCCTCAAAGCTATTCGGACACTGCCATCTGAGAGAACTTAAGTCTTCGAGATTTCGCCAGAAGCTGAGCACATACCTGGAGATGATCCATAATACCAACAAACAATCTGCTTCTTCAAATTCTCCCGTTTTTTTCTCATCAGTAGTCTTAATCTTCAGAACCCTTTTTAGCTTTATCAACTGCGTCCAGCAAATGTTCGTTTCCCCTTCGTAACATTTCCGTAGAAGGAAGGAAGGAACGACTTTAATACAAAATTCGAAGGCACAGGTATCTCGACCACCAGGTTCTCTTTCTGTGTTGCAAAACACGGTCTGCTTCACAAGCGATTTCTTCCCCCCGACAGCCTTTCCATCGCCCGGAAAATTTCTTCCGAATTTCTGGTCCGGCTCTCCAGACTCCGTATCCTTTTGACTTGAAGTGAAAGGAACTTTGCAATGGAAGTTTAGCAGTCCCAAAACTCCTCTTACTTGTTGGTCGCTGTACTGGCGGAGGTGGCATTCGAGTGCATGTCGATATCCCATCATACGGAAGTCCCGTCGGCGAAGTAGGATTCGTATAACATCTCTTCAACTTACCATTCTCAGCATTAACCCTCGGGTTTCAATATAATAGCCAGCGGTCGTGGAACCAGACCCCTCCTATCCGCATCCGTCAAATTATGACCATTTCGACTCTCAATATCGCGCTCGAAACCATCATCAAATCGTGGTCGTTTTTGGCACTCATAGCGAGACATTTCCAATTCCTCGTTCGTTAACTTAGTTACAGAATCTTCTGCATCTAGATCGATCTTTTATAGGTCTCCTTTCGCGGGACGATCTCGAACTCGGAGGGAAGTTGTGGATGCAGAAGCTGCTGCTACGGCAGGGACGGACAGTTCGGAGACACTGGCGCTTCACTCGCTTGTGCTGGAGAATGAGGACTGTAGGTAGGCTGCGCTAGGTTCCCCTCTTGTAAGTGTCATGGCTGTTGCATCCCAGTGGTTGGAAGGAACAGCTCCGTAGGCCAGGCTCTCACTCTCGTCCTGGCTGTATTGTCTTCCTGAGCTTTCAGAAGGTTCTGGCGATACGGACTAATGCGACGTGGACTCCTGGTTGAACGATGGATGGAAGCGTGTAAGTTGCAGGATCTTTTGCACTGACTTGGTCATGGGCGGTAGAGGCGGAGGAGGTAGGACCCTTTTGGATGAGTCTGCCTAATGGTTGACGATGGGGACTATGCGCAAGTCTTGACACAGATTCAGGCAATAAATGGCTTTTGGAGCCGATGGGAGGTCGTGAGGTCCCATCAATCCTATTTTTGTGCCGTGAACGGACAATATTCTTTCCTCTTGTATCTAAAACCCTTGCAGATTGATCGCTCAGAGGTCGTCAGCCGTTATCCTTCCCTGAAACCTTGAGAATTGGAGGGAGCTTTTTGCGCGCATAGTTGCTTGCAGGAGGCAAAGTGGGAACGGACTGCCCAGGCGGGACAGCTTTTCCAAATCCAAGACGACTCAATGACGTTTCGGAGCTGTTTTTGTGACGTATCCAGGGGGCAAATGGTGGGGTGCTAGCTATACTGTTCTCATCCTTGGCAAAGATGGCGCAGGTACGCCAGTAGATAATGAGATAATTAATATAAGTGATTGGGAGGGTACTGTACTTTTGAAATTGGGATAGCAACACGAATTAGAATTGGAACAAAGAACGAGCTTGGCATTCTTCTCGTCGAGTCCAAACTGGTCGTTCTTTGACCAATTGCGAACAAAGAGGGATGACCCACAATGTTCTAGTCGATACCGACGAACTGGGAAAGACATAACCACAATTTTGGTACGATAGATATTGGAAGTATTCCATCACAAATTCTGTTGCAGCAAAAGTCCCTGCGCCTTGAAGGAAAACGACCGAACTCCTCGGAGATTTCCTCTCTACTCCGCCCTCCTTCACATCACCAAACTCCTCGAAAGCAAAAATTCAAATGATATATACATTTCTTGCCAATAACCCGACTGGCAAGCCGTACCTTAGATTGCTTACTAGAGCTTACTGAGGGTTTGGTAACGTGCACGCCGTCTGAAGTCCAGACCATCCCATGAGTCTGTTAGCAATATCAGATGAATAACAAGATATGCCGTACGGCGGTGTTCCTAGATCCGCTCCAACATTGTAAGATCCCGTATTGTAGATTCTAGCAGCTCTGTAAACCGCCGTAGCACCGCTCGCCCCAGTAGCGGCGGCCTGAGTTATACATTGTGCAAGACCATTACCAGCTGCAGTGCCTGCCGCGCCGTCAGCTACCATCTGAGTGATCATCGACGCAGGACAAGGATTGGTATTTGCGCAGGTTCCGGTGCCGGCGTGAGTTTGCATAAGTCCTGGGTTTACAACGCCGCCGTTGGAAGTTGGAGCGCGAACACATCCGCCTGATTCTTGCAGGATAGTAGCGAGGATGAAGCGTGAGTCGACACCAGGTGATGATGCTGCTTCGGCCAGGACTGCGGTGTGGATATCGTTAATCTCGTCTGGGCTGTTGTTAGGCTGGCCATACTGGGCACATGACGAGCTCATGAGTGCCTGGTTACTGCTCCACCTGCGAAAAGTTAGTGAGTGTGAAGCAATTCGGGGCTTCGATTTACATGGTATCGAATGAAACCCATTGGCTGGTACTGGGCCACGACGTTCCATCTCCGGTGTACATTTGATATGCTACTTGTCGTTCAACTATAGGGTGGCCCCGCGCAAGGGATGCAACGGAGAGAATTGTTATGAAAGCTATGAGTGACATGACGGTTGGTAGGAGAGTACTGTGGGCTTGATTTGTAGGAGAAATTGCAGTCATGCCAGAGTTGTGAGGTCTCTCCGGACTATATACTCAGTAGTTCAGCTTGAAAACACTGCAGCCAAAAATTCCTATCTCATCCTTAATCCTCGAATCTAAAAAGAGATTCAATCTGGACTGGACCCCACCAACTTTGTAGATGAAATGGCCTTGCACAACATCCTTCCTTGAGATTCCAGCCAATAGCCACAGAGGTTCTCCTTCTCTGTTAGAGTTGGAAATTAACCAACCCCATGCTAACATTTGATCCGTTGGAAAGTGACTCAGGGAAAGGACCAAAAAGGGATCCCGAGGATGCAATTCGACGGGACCGCTTCTCGAAATCCTCCACAGCGCTACGATGCGGTTGGAAGCATTGGGATGAGAGCCAATAGAATGAAACGCCGATTTAAGAAATGTGCCTCTCGCGGGAGTAGATCCTCAAATAAAACGAATACAAAAATAAGTATAACCAACTCCTGTGGCGAAGGATCGAAAGCCACGGCTCCTGCAGGCCGCAGCCGCAGCCTTCTACCATTGCTGCGATAGGGCTGATTGGTCTGACGCGCGCTTGCACGAGTCCCGACTTTGATCGGGATTGGACCTAACACGACCGATTCCTAAAGATTGGTCCTTGAAAGACGGATCTTAGATACCGGTAGATTTTGCTGACTGCCGAGCGTGTTGATGAAGATTGTAGTTGAGGGACGAGCTTTTCGGACACCGTTCGGCTCTCTGCGGGGCAAAGCTCGATATTCTGGCCTGGTATTTAAGGTATAAAAAACAAGCCCGTCACGTGATATATACCGATGTACAACCGCTTGGGCTAGCATAACCTCTTTTTCTCTTCTCTCGTTGCAGATACCGCGGCCTAAATACGTAGGTGACGGCATCGCAGATACTCTACGTATCGAACTCACTCAAGCGGTGAATGGATTGCTCCTCTCACGCCTTTCTTGTTCAAACTTTCGCACCTACCCCACCAACACTAACAACTTCAGACCTTGGACCACCCACCTCTACACCCACCGCTCCTCCTACATCAACATCCACCACAAGATGACCTCCCCCGCCAAGCTTTTCCGTTCCAAATTCATCTCGAGCTCCTTACAAAGTTTCGACAAGACCCCGAGAAGCGTTGGCTCATGAGATCCGATCCGCTCTCATCTTACCCACTCAGTCTCGCAGACTGGGATAACTGACTAAATCACTCCTCGGATTCATCACCAATACCGTCGCAAGCAAACGGAAAAGACGTAGACCATTCCTGAAATGACTTTACTCTTGGCCACCTCAACCCACCTCACGCCATCTCCATGTCACCTATTCCACGTGCCCGAGCATCACATTTCTAATACAAACCTCCAAAGGCCTCACCAGCGTCGTATATCAACAACTCAAATACTCCAATCAAATTTTCCACGCCCATCCCAGTAACAGGGAAATGAGGATGCCAAGGCTACAAGGTTCCGAGCCCCTCAAGAATTGTTCGTAGGATTCAGCACTGCATAGAACATAGCCTGCAGGGCGTCTGCACAGTCCTCGTAAGTGTATACGCGTGCATTATCATTTCTGGTTGATTTGGATATCTGACGTAGTGACAGTTGGCTTAAGGTTAGTTTGTTCCAAGGCGCCTCGCTTCTGCCCCACACTTCATTTGCTCCGTGCTTACTTTGTTGCCGCACATTTTGGTGTCCTTGGCTACAAGGCTTGAGGGGAGTCCATATATTACCCCTGAAGCTTCATTAAAGTTGCGTCTTGAAGTTACGTCATGTATGCGGCCTCGTCGAGGCGAAGCGTGCATTCCAAATTAACAAACGCTCTTGATGCCGTGAGTGCGGGGTTGCATTTCTCGAGTGACGCTTATAGTGATACCTGTTGCATCTTAAAGAATATGGAAGTTCTCTGTTTCGTCTCAATAAATTTTCAGGGAACATCTGACGCTGCGAAGCTCCTTCTGTATCGCACTTGTACTTCTCGAAATCCCTCTCTCCCGAGTCTCCTCACAACCACATACGATCATTATGGCATCTATTCACCGCATCTTTAGCAAGATTCTCTTGCAACTTGTCTTTCTTTTCACGATTCGCGCAGCTATTACTTTGCCGCCCCTCCTTGGACCCTATGAGGTTGGTACCAGACGCGTAGAGGTCATAGATTACGATCGCCTCGATCCTCTGGCTCCTAATCCCCAACCCCGTGTCTTAATGCTTCAGCTCTGGTATCCAATTTTGCACTCGTCCTCTAAGACTCCAGCACCATGGCTTCCTGCTAATGCAGCAGCATGGGCAGATCAAGCAGTTGAGATGCCCACCGGAACATTTGAATCAATCGTCACCAACACATGGGTGAATGGGACGGCAATATTTCCTTTGGTCACCAATTCCAACTCTAAACTTCCCGTTATTGTCTTTTCGCCAGGCTCTGGCTCACTCGCTGCCTACTACACAACCTTCACATCTTCCCTTGCATCGCATGGATATATCATCGTTGGAGTTGATCACCCATATGACTCTGACCCGGTCGAACTTCCGAGCGGAGAACTCATCCACAACATTTTATCTGATGCGAACAACACGCTTGCAGCCGAAATCCGAGGCATGGATGCCATTTGGCTTGCCGCACAACTTACCCTCCCCAACATTTTATCCTGGCTAGAAGCACCTTCTGGAACCTGCTCCTTCCTACGTACAAACGTCGAGGACATCAAACTTGGAATCTTCGGCCAAAGTATAGGAGGAACCACTGCAGCTCTCGCTCTGCAATACCCCAACACAAGCTACAGCGCGGGAGCCAGCCTGGATGGACCATTCTACGGCCCCATTCTGACAGATGGTTTCTATGGGCCTGAATTCTACATGGCTGCGCAGAATTCGGGAAACCACCCTGTCCTAGCAGCCGAATGGCCCTTGATAAAAAGGTGGAAGCTGGCGGTGGAGGTTAGCGGGACTATGCACGATTCTTATACTGACGCAGTGGTACTTGTTCCACAAGTTCCCCCAGATTCTGGACTGGCGCACGAGTATGCGGGAAATGTCGGGACGATTAATCCTGAGAGGATCATCGAGATCGTCACAACATATTTGAAGTCGTATTGGGATTGGACATTGCTGGGGAAGGAAGAGAGTAGTTTGTTGGTGCATGAGGCTGCAGCGTTCCCTGAGGTTGTTTTTGAGAATCTTTGAACGAGGCATGGGAGAAGACTGATTTGATTTCCGACGTTCCGGGATAGGCGTCTGTATCTGCTCTAATGGCACTATTTTCTTTCTCATGAACTGTAGCATGGTCCATTCTGGCTCCAGGCAATGGTATGTCGAATCTTAGGGGTACAGCTCGGATATCGTTGTCCTCCCTACTAGCTTTCATCCAGCTTCTGAGCTGGTATAGGAAGCAGTGGGATAGACCCCATCGCACGAGAGCATCCTTCAAGGTGGAGCACACCCCATGCCTCAATTCCCCTTCTACTTGCATCACCAAGTGCATCTTTCAATGCCAGGGGTTTTGGGTCCTTCTGTGCAATTTACAAAGTTATCTTATGAAGCGTCATAACCAAGGAAGAGTTCGAGCCGCAGGAAGTCACCAGTGACAGCGGGGACGAAGTACTGCGTAAGTTCTCCCAGGTTTTTGAAATACGAGGACTTGCACATCATATTACTGCTACTCTCTTGCATAGCCAGAGCAGTTATAAAAGTATGGTCCATCTTCTGCTATCTCTCATTGTCTCTGCACCAAAGTCCCTCTCCCGTTCATTAGGCAACATGGCAATCTCAACCGGCGCCGCGCGCTGGAACCAGACATCATTGCGCCTCTGCATGGCCATATATTTTCTCATCTATTGATTACCACAATTGTGTCTATCTTAGGTCCTCTCAGCACCTTCCCATCGAAAACGCATGACAGCCCAGAAGCGTACGACGTTGGGATTGTCTTCATGGTCGTGAGCGGTGTAAGCCTTGGCGCCAACATTTTTTCTACAATCCTGTACCTCCTCAAGCGTCTTAGCCCTATCAACGCCACCTTCGCAATTTGGCCTCTTACGATTGCCTAGCTGGGCCTGTTGGGATATTCTGCCGACTTGTAAGGTACTCATGGGATTATATGGCGTCACCCTGGGCTACACGTAGCAAGGCTTTTCCTTACGATAGCATCATTATACAGCATCACCTTTTTCCTTCCAATGTTTGAGCTTCTGTAATTTCAAAATCCCAATAGCCTTGTGACAATCATTACAGCATTGCCACGTTGGACTTTGGCATCTTGACTAGCATCGTCTATACGTTGCCGTGGCTCCAAACTCTCCCCATCCTTGAAAACGAACTCAATGGAGCGTACGCCAAATCTACCGAAAATCTACCATCATCCTATTTTGGGAATGATGATGATCTCCTGGTGAGAGGAGGCTCGCTCGGCGACTCTAAAACGAAGATTGTGCCCGCAGAAGTGGAGTGGGTTCGGCTCATGAGTCAGTTCGTTGGGGTTGGTTGTAATTGGAATCTTTATTATACGTGTACTCGACTAGTAGTACCTTGGAATATTTTAGTAGCATAATTGGAACTCTCCGGAGATCAATTGAATGTTGCTTGCATGTCTGTATTGCAGAATTTCTGCGTCAACAAGTGACCCCGGTCCTCCCTTGTCTTTTGCGGCAACCAGGGTAGTACAGGTTATTATCACCTGAATTCCATGCAATCAACCTCCATATTAGCAAATACCCGGATAGGCCAAACTGAGAAATCTGTCTCGAAATTGCACCTATTACAAGGCCCATTAAGCGTGGGGACGACGTATGTCTGACATTCCTGGGGACTCTCCCTGTAGTGTTTGTATGAGATGTGGGCTCCCACAATTAGAACTACGAGAGCCGAAGATCAGAAAACGAGCATGGTTAGGTTCGAAAGTCTTCAAGATTTCTACGGCGAGACACATGAGGTTATTCCCTTCAAGGAGACTTCGGCAATTGTCTTTATCTCCACTTTTCCATTAGCGAGAACCAGGTGTGCACGAGCCAATTCTGTATGTGTGGGGTAGCTTCAGCTATCACCAGGCAACCATCCGTTTCTGACTCCAAAGGGTATTTTTTTTCTTCTTCTCTTCTGCCATCTTCAATAGTTGTCTTCATTCACTGCTATTTGAAACTCTTCACGCAATATACCAATCATGGAGCAAATCGAGTCCTTTAACCGCTTGTCTATAGCATGTCGTGAGCATTCCCTCGCTTCATCCTGCTCCTGCTCAGAGTTGACATGGATGCTAGAAAATGAGGCTGAAGAGCCAAGTCCTGGAAGTCCTTCTTCGAGCCCCGAGTGTTCTCCCATTATGACACCAGAGACGTCGGATGATGAGGGCGAGGATGTACTCCATTTACCCGAGACGGGTTACGAGAGCTCAGATGAAGAAGAGCCCCTGCTTGATACATCTGCAGCCACGCTTGAGCATTTGGGCGATGAAGGCAAGGACCTTCTGTATACATCTGCTACCACATCGGAGAAAAGCGAGGACGATGGCGAGGATTTGCACTCTTTACCTGAGCCAACTCCTGAGGGGTGCCATGATGAAGGCGAGGACTGGACTCGTCCACCCGAGACGGTACATCTGAACTGGGATGATGAAAGCCAGGACCTGCTTGCTACACTGGCAACCCCACTCAAGAGCTCCAACAATAATGGCGAGGACTTAGTTACTTCTTCTGAGGTGGCACAATCGAACTCAGAAGCTGAGAGCAATAACCAGTTCCCTCTACTTGACGCCGCGACTGAGAGCTCCGAAGATGAAAGCGAAGGCTTTCACGACGCACCAGCGGTCCATGAACTCTATTATGGTGTTCTGCTATCCTCGATACGCGAGGTAGATAGGGCCACTCTGGAGGGCATCAATCCAACCGCGATAGAACAATCGCGAGGCCGAATGCGAGTCCACCGGGAGCTCAAATCACTTCATGAAGACGAGACTGTTCCATACTTGAGTATTGCTCCCATAGATGGCAATCTTGGGAACTGCTTAGCCTGCATGGAAGGGGCACCGGACACTCCATTGGAAGGTGGCATTTTCTGGCTTCACATTGATTATCCCAATGACTACCCGTTGAAGCCTCCGATCATTACATTCTTGACTCCGGTGTATCATCCGAACATCGATCAACACGGACGAATATGCATAGACATTCTTGAGAAAGCTTGGAGTCCTTGCCTTCAGACGCAGACTATACTATTATCTATCTTGTCTGTTCTTCATCATCCCATCGTGGATTACGATGATTCCTTGGTGCCCGAGATTGCGCAGAAGTATCTTCTCGACAATGCCGATTACTGCGATATTGTGCGGATTTACACGGCGAGTGCGAGCGGTTTGAGACCCGACACATCGAACTTGATAAATCTAACAGCCGTCAATTCGTCCTAAAGCCTATATTTCAAACTTCCCACCCACCGACACCAAACGAATCCAGTCAACGATCAAACATCCGCCGGAACTGTTTCACCGGCTGCCCTCCTAATAAATCCCGCGACAAACTTAGGTTTCACCACGTGAGCACTGTGAGACACGAATAACCTTTCGGTCTCAATGTCCCCTCCCGCTTCCTTGACTGCGGCTACCCACGCATCCTGTGCCTGAAATGGAATCGCACGGTCGTCCTCGCAGACCAGGTAAACGGAGGGAATTTTCTTCCAAGCGGCAGATTTTGTCTTTGCTGTGACAGTCTGGATGAAGTCAAAGTTAGCATTTCTATTCTCTCACTCATTGGGGCATGCACTATGAAAGGTCCAAATCAGGCGTTTTGTGGCGTAGGTTGGATACGGGAAATTTACAGGGTCGAAAACGAGGCGTTAGGGGTGAGACTTTCCTTGAGAGAATGAGGTCGGAGTCGAGAAAACCAATATTGTTGCGCTTTGGGCTCAAGATCGTGATAGAACATTGGTATTGGGTCACCAATCCAAAGGTTTCCGTCCTGTGGAAGTCAGCAAAGACCCCACGAATAGGAGAGTATCTTCATTACTTCGCGAATATCCCAAAAGTCTGGTATCACTCCTCCTACACTATCCAGTAGACTCGTATCTTCGGGTAAAACAAATGACGAGACAAACGTCATCTTCACTACTGCTCCTTTCTTTCCATCCTTCTCCCTCTCAGCCTTACTTAAGCCATCAAGGGCGCTGTTGACTGGAATACCCGCCCAGCTGTGTGCGTTTATGATCACATCAAGACCCTCGTCGAGTTCTTTCATAACAGTTGTTCGAACTGCTGCGATATCTTCGTCCAACGAGTCTACAGGCCTCGACCGTCCAACGGCTGGCATCGAAACAGTCACACACTTGTATCCCAAAGGCTCAAGAATCGAAATGACGGGACCGAAGAACTCTGGATCATGCCAGGCTCCGTGGACGAAGACAATTGTTGGTGGATGGATAGCCATTGCGAGCGCTTGGAGAATCCGGGGAAACTTGACGCCGGAGCTGTTGTAGACGATGAGGTAGATACGAATTCGTTAAACCAAGTTATACGGACATAGAACTATGGAAAGAAGAGTAACAGACAGAGTGGATGCATTTTATAGTCGAATTCTTTGCATAGGCGATCACCCGGGTATATCATAACCGAAGCGAAGCAAGCAACCGCTCCTTTGGGACCCGGCCTTTTCTCTCGCGCTTCTTTTCTTCAAATCTGATCGTCATGGATGCAAGCCCAGTTTGGTCGGATCAGAAAAGGAAACTCCTTGCGATCTTCATTTCAGTTCTAACAAGTCCGCGATAACTCGCCGAGGCCTCACTAGGTGTCTATGAATCTACTACTCCTTTCACGCGGCTAGTACATCAGCTTTTCCGAACTCATATTCACTTTTAATCAGTTTAAGCTACTTTATTAAGAAGCTTAATTTGCATCTATCTGAAAGAAAGTAGGAGGAACAACCATTCCACATAACTATCTGCTGCATTTGGAAAAAGTTAGCAGGTGAAGATCTCACATACGCCAGCCTCGCTATAGTAAGCTGACTGAAGCGAATAAGGCTGAAAAAGCTCGTACCTACCAGCCTATCACGCCAAGCTCTTCCAAAATTGGTCTTCCAGCGAAGCCCTTTAAGGACGAATCGCATCACAAAACGCCACCAATACCCGAAGCCGAGTGCAAGGGTCTCATATTATGAGTCCGCTTTTCAAAAATGAGGCTCCGGCCTTACATCTCTTGTGCCCCTCCCCCGGATCTGCGCCTATTCCCAAGTAGGTGGACTTTTTAAACATCTTTACATCCCGAATCCGAACCCCAGAAGAGACACACTAAAACGCTGCAAGCAGATCTTCAATCGTTCACCCCGCCTCGCACGTCGCATCACGGATAATCAATAGCCTATTGCTCACCACAATGTACTCACACAACAACCCGATACCCCACAGAAAGCATAAGAAATCCACGACTGGCTGCAAAGCATGCAAGTTGCGGAAAGTGAAGGTGCGAATCGCGCTTCCCAATTAAGAAGTTCGTTACTGACGTTGCAGTGTGATGAGAAACGACCTGTTTGTGGGAAATGTGAGGTGCATTTCTCCAATATTAAGGCCTGCGAATATGGCCTACCTCCAAAATCAGCCACGAGAAGATCTGCGTTCCCTGCTGGTAGGCCCAATCTGAAGCGCATCGGAGGCTTCCTAGCCATATGTCCTTGTCCCGAAGATGCTAACCCCACTCCGTTGGATACTGCTAAAGAGGTCGCTACCATGTACTCGTCTCTGCAGCCATCTCGCGTCCCTGTAGGCTTGGATACGATGACACCACCTCGCGAGAATGCTCTAAGTCCAAGTTTCTCTCTTGGCCGATCTTGTGGCTGTCCTTGCCACAAAGCAGGTGGAATCTACCTCCTTGACAAAGTCAAGATCGGTGACTAATCATGCCCCATAGAATATACACAAATAATGCTTGACAGTGTGTTTGGAGTATGTAGGATTTGTGGGAACATGCCATCCCTGACGGTCTCTCCAAGTATCTGCCTGCCTGTTGTGCCAGAGACGATCCTCATGTCTGGCCGAATCGACCCGTTTGGGGTACTTCCTTCAAAGCAATCTCCACGGGTTCATGCTTTGATCTATCACTGTGAGTATTTCGACCATTCATTCTCCTCTAACCATTTAACCCTCCCTTTAGCCACTCATAGCATCTTTCCCACCATCCCATTTAATGGCAAGCTAACACTTCCGTTCAGGGGTCAACACACTCTCTCTCTTCCCAACAATGATCCACAGCCAATACTGCACCAACAAATGCTGGCTCTCAACCGCCATGGCGAACCCCGCTCTCTTCAACGCCACACTCTTCGTCTCCTCTGTACATCTCGATGGCCTTCATGGTCGTAGAGAGAGTTCTGAATCGCTGTATTACAAGCTCGAAACTATCCGGGTCTTGAATGAGGCTTTGAAGGACCCGGAGCTTGTGGTTGCTGATGAGACGATTGCTGCTGTGTTGTTACTGGGGAATATCATCGTAGGCATCCTTATGAAACTTCGCTAGAGAGTATTTGCTGACGGTTTCACAGAGCATCATAGGAGAGCCAGGTGAGGTGGATGCACATCTCAATGGTCTCCAAAAGATGGTGAACCTACGAGGAGGCATCAAATCGTTCACCATCGACGGCGTATTCCTCCACATGCTCTGCACGTAAGTTCTTTCTCCCCTCTTCAATCCCATCAAACTCATTCCCCACAGAACAAACCACCTCTCAGCCGTCCTCTCCGAATCCGCAACCCTAGTACCACCAGCCGGAATCCCCTACCAGCCCCGCGCCTCCAACTCTTCAACTTCCTCGGACTCCTTCTGCTCAAATCCCTCAACTTCCCCAAATTCCTCGAATTCCAACACCACCTCACCGTCCTCAAACTCCACTACCACACCCGCACGTCATCCTCCACTCGAAGAATCACCACTCTTCAAACCCTTTGCAATAAAATGCGGTTTCAACAGCACACTCGTAGATGTCTTCCACGACATCGGCTTTTTGTATGCAGTAGTCGACGCATTTACAAGACGCCTTCTACCTTCCTTCAGAAAAGAATTTGAAGACATAATCGCTGATATCGAAGGATCTTCCAAAGATAAGACATGTTCGATAGCGGAGAGGAAGATGCCGAAGACGTTGTCGCCGCGACATGGCTTAATATGAATTTCCCTTAGCAATTTGCACTTGAGGAATCTTTCAAAAAGGGTTGAAAATGATTAATTTACTCACTTAGATCATCAAATCGCCGCATCGCGTTCAAATGTGACAGTATGTAAGTATAACAACTACTAAGGCGATTGATTTGAATACAGCTGTTATACACGTATCTTTGCATCTGCATCTTCTCTCTCCTTCATTCACAACTCCCTCACCTCCTCCATCAATCTTACACGTCCAAAAGGTTTCTTTTCGAGAACCGAAATACCAAATGGAGCTCATGGAACACATGGATTATGTCTAGCAAGGAATACACAGCTTCGTGCGAGGTCCACCTAGCCAATGTCTTGACTCAAGACACGCCGGTTAGGATACTGTTTAAGTATATGCCGGGTTTATATTCCTGAACAGCGACATTCGAAGGGCGAATCGACGACACGAAAAGATTAATATGATAATACAATTCATAGGGAGCAGATTGCTTTCAAGAAACCCAAGTGCAGTCAAAGCGAAGTTAATGATTTCTTAACTTCTTTAATGCGTCACATGGTGATTAGTGATTCACAGCAAGTGCTAGGTTCACCATCCCTTGTGTCAAGCACAGTGAGGATGCCTTCCTATCCATATCGTCACAACCACCCTCAGTCTCGTCCAAAACAATAGTTCAACGGGTTTGGCCGATTGAGAGAGACGAATGCTTGTCACCGCATTCATCGAAGCTCCACAAGAAAATTTAGATAGAAAAATTACTTTTAGGTTCCTTTGAATTTATAATGAATGTTTGATTCAGCATTAGCATTGTTGATACAGCTGTTATGGCCAATACACCTATCATTATGGATACCTTTGCTGTCGTCCCTTCGCTCCCCCAAGCTTAATGGAACAGAACTGTATCTCTCCTCTGTCATAAATCTCCCGTATGTGACCTTTGTGAGTTTAGGGCATTGTTCGCAAACCTATCCAATGAGTAGATGTTCATTGGCGGCAGTCTTTCCACGGACGTTCTAGTGTATAGCATAGTATAGCATAGAACAGTTTGTAGTGACTGTTGAAGAGACTTCTTGCACACTTGCCTTGGCTTTGAGTTTATAGCCATTTGACTGTAGACTTCTAAAATACCTTGTTCTTGACTGACTGGAGTACAGGAGCCTCCTGATGAAGAGACGAAGTCCAAAAAGCCTCACCACGAGGCCAAAATAAGTTTAACTAATTTATTCTTCTTTTACTCTATCCGCGTCATCGACCCCTCCCACCAGAAGGACCCTTTGGCGCATCTCTAACCAGCAATCTGATCTTACCTTCCCCAATCTCATGGCCCTGGCTCAGAATATCAACCTCCTCCTTCTCCCCACCACTCGCAGTTGCACTCTCCTTCTCGCTCGCGCCTTCCCTACTAAGCGTCTTATCCCAGCTCCTAGCATCAATGCCCAAAATCCCACCAACATTATTCCTATCCCCCGGGACCGAGAATTCACGATAAGCATACCGCCACTCATTCAAGAAATTGCGGATAGCTTTGCCGACTTTGTCTTTGCCGTTCTTGCTATGGTGGCCAGTGCCGGTGATGGCGTAGACGGGCCGAGTTTCGCGGCCGTTTTCAAGGAGCACGCGTTCGAGGTACTCGACTGCTTCTTCGGGATGGAGACCGTGGAGATCGACGTACAGTTCGGAGCTTTGGGAGCTGTTTTTGTTGCGCTCTTCGTAGAGCTCACGGGCAGCCTCGCGGTGGGCTTTTCGCATTAGATCGTTTTCGCTTTGGCCACGGAGACTGAGCGCTTTGGCTGCACGAGCATCGTTGCGATTCCATGCCTGGGCCGCGCTGCATTCTGTTAGAGATACTCCAGATACATAGTTGTGAGGAGTTACCTTTGGAGGAATTTGTTCCTCAAGCCACCATGCTTTATAGCATCTTGTCTGGCCTTGAGGTATGCTTTATTGGCTTTTTCACCAGTCTCGAGCCACGGCACGTGCTGTGGGCTAGGAATAGCTTGCGCTGCAACGCTGTTCTCTCCATTGCGGATACTTGTGGAGCTTCCATTTCTGCCCATTTTCTTGACATCTTGGCGTATCAAGCCGGGACCAGGAGAGGGTGACATTTTGACGACTTCAGCTAGTGAGCTTGGGGCGACGTTTTCCTTATGCCCATGCCCATGCCCATGACCTCCTCTCTTTCCATGGTGCTTCTTGCCACCTTTTGTAGCCACAGCTCCAAGGGAGGGGAAGGCCTCAGTATCGTCAAGAGCAGGGGCTGCGGGGCCATCTCTAGCTCGGCTGCTTGGCCGCGATCTTTGACTGGAACCATCACTTGTGTAGCCTTGCATTCCCTTGAAACCAGGAGGTGGAGTGAAGCTTGCTCCTTGGTAGTTACTGAAAGCACTTGACGACTGGTAGGAGTTCGGCCACTGGTCTTGCAACGGGGCCAAGGACGGGAACGCATTATAGTCTTGAAATTGAAAGCCCGGTTGAGGAGGCTGAAGCGGAGGGGTACTGCTCTCTTCTAGAGCAAGACGGTTCATGAAGTGGGATGGGTCATGAGAAAAGATACATGTATCACCAGCAAGGCAGTTGCCCATTACCCAATACCTAGAAGATTAGCATTTGAACAAAAGACAAGAACAACAAAACCTACTTGCAGATATGATTACTAAGATCGTGGCTGAATCTGCAATCTGCTCTAAGACACTGCCCAGTCGAGAGCCAGAATCTACAGACCACACCACTACGTTGCTGACCTGCAGGCGTGACTGGTCGGGGAATATCTGCGGACATAGATTTGCCAATGAGGATAGCATTTTTGGCTTCAGCAGCCTGGGCCGCAGAAGGATCACCAGTCTGTCCTTCCATGAACGCCATGATAGTAGCACTCAGGTCATATCCATGCATAGCAAGGGCGGCCTCTATCTCCTCATCCGATTTCGAAGGACCTAGTATTGACCGGAGCATATCGTATGGGCTCATATCCGACTGCTGAGGTTGAATGTACTCTGCGGCAGCCGCATTCAGGCCACTATGGCCGCCTGCTGAAGAGGAGGTATTGCTACCACCATCATCATTCACTAACCAGTCCACGTTTTCACTCCCATAATCGCCATATATGTCTTGCGTAGGGCTCGTATCTGTTGGGAATTCGTATGCGTTGAGGCTCGGGCTATGTGGTATCGCAGGACTCGAAAAAGCAAGTCTGGGGGAAGGGCGAGGCGAAGTAAACGGAGAAGCTGTCGAGGACTTCGTTCTATTGAAAGACTGCGGGACGAAGCCAGGTGGAGCAAGTGGGCTTATCCCAAGACGAGGGGAAGAAGAGATAGGAGTAGCACCGCGGGGGATCGGCCATGGGGCTGGTGAGGGTCGTCGTAAGACTGTATGTCGCATCGGCGGGGGTGAAGTGGCATTTGATGAACCTTCGCGATATCTCCATAATGCGTCTAGAATCGCATTCTCGAGCGAGTTCCCCACAAGTGTAGTTTCCTTCTTGAGCAGCTCTTCTAGCTTGTCGGTCTTTTCTTCGTCTTCGAGAGTCGCATCTTGGAGGATGGGGAGACAGATCTCGTATGTCGCATCGGAGACCATTATGGCGACTTTTTAAATTCACAGCGTAAAGAAATAGTTGGAGTTGAATATTATGTTGGATGCGAAATGAATGACGAGTGAACGAAAAGCTTGGGTTGGAGTGACGGATCGGAGCTGGTGGGCTGGCTGAGGAAGGAGCGCCCTCAGATAGATGCTGGGGTTGCTTAAGGCGCAAAAGAATACGAGGCGACGACAGCAGGCACCCGGCTCTACATTGTCGACCTGGTGATATGGAGATGAACGAGTAGAAGTGTGAGTGTGAGGCGGACGTCGAGGCAGGAGGCACAAGTCACACGGTGAGGCTGATGATTGATCTGCTCTGGGGTTACAAGGACCACGCTAACGTGACTATTGGTTGAGATGATCCCGGAATTTGGAAAGTTGAAACTGCGAGACTCGGCCCAAGGGAGAGGGTTGGAACTACGAAGTTGATTGTCAAATATTTCAAGAGCCTCGGTATGAAGTTTATACGAGATTCATGTTGAATTATGGAGTTGGGTTATGTGATTGCTATTCTTAGATGAATATCACCTGCCCCCTAAACGGGCAAATAGCTAATTCAAAGACAAAGAAAACCGCAGATGGTCTTTCATACAACCATAAACTCCTGAGGATATCTCTCTTGAACCACCGATCTCTTTCTTTCTTTCTCTCCAGTACGCTCAAGTTTCCCTCACAACTCTTGCGACGGCTTCTAAACATTTGGAACTTAGTCACATGACTTACTCTTAGGATACACGCGCCCCTTCGGTGTTTCAAAGTCACTCCTTCCGTTTCTGACGTAAGGTATGAAGGCTTCTCAGGCGACTCTTGATACCCAGCATTACTTCGCCTCAATGCGATCTAATTTCATGGACAGCACGTTCCGCAATTACAGGTTCATTCAGACCTTCCTCTAAACTTCAATTTGTCAAAATAGACTTCCTGTATGCAAAGATATCCCTCTCAACGTTCCTGGGCCAGCACTTGTTTCAAGAGCCAGTCCAGTCAGCACAGACAACACCACGCTTCAGTTCCCCAAACATCAACAACCTCACAATTCACTCGACGACTCGAAATTCAATGATTCCTCAGCGGTGATCTTCCTCTCCAATCCAACCTCATCAGCATAAGCTGAGAACGAAACCCCCCCATCCGAACCCCACTTCAACAATAACAATGCCAGCCGACTACAACTCCACAGCCAAAGCCCTCGCCCTCCCCATCTCCCCCCTCGAATCCCCCTCCCCCTCTGCACAAGCGAACCGCCCGCCATGGTCCCGCCGACTCTCAACGTCTGCACGACGAACAACCGGCTCTGGCAACAGTCCCTACTCCCTCCGCCCAGGAGCCTCCCTCTCCTACAAAGACCAAATCCTTCGTTCCGCCGATAAAGTACAACGAAAGATTGTCTCCACTTTCCAAAAGCTCTCTTTGTTCTACAAAATCCTCGTCATAATCGCCGTCCTAATCTCCTTCACCCTGGGGATATTGTTCCTCATATTCAATGAGAGGATCTTCGGGATGCTCGCACCAGTAGCAGAGAAATGGCGAGATATACACGGCGGCTGGATGATTCTCTGGGCTCTCACCTTCATCAGTGCCTTCCCACCCCTCATCGGCTACTCAACAACTGTAACAATCGCCGGCTTCGTCTACGGTTTTCCAAACGGCTGGTTCGTCGTATCAACCGCCACAGTCGCTGGCTCTTTCTGCTCCTTCCTCGCATCCCGCACCGTACTCTCCTCCTACGTACACAAGTTGGTCGGTGAAGACAAACGTTTCGAAGCCCTTGCCCTAACCTTAAAGCATGATGGCCTCAAGATTCTTTGTATGATTCGGTTCTGTCCGTTGCCTTACTCGTTGAGCAACGCAGCAATGTCGACCTTCCCCACCGTCCACCCGCTCTCCTTCGCGCTCGCGACGCTCATCGCATCCCCCAAACTCCTAATCCACGTCTTCATCGGCGACCGCCTCGGCAAGCTCGCAAAAGGGGGCGAGAAAATGGATGCTGGCACCAAAGCGATCAACTATGTATCCATAATTATCGGCGGCGTATTAGGCGTAGCTGTCGGCTATATTATCTACCAGCGCACTATCGCTCGAGCCAAGGAGCTGGAGATCGAGGAGTTGGAGGCGGCGAGAGGAGGAGGTGGGGAAAGGGTTGAGGGGTATTTCGATAGTGCGGATGCGGAAGGAATGGGGGAAGATGATATTAGTTTGTGGGATAATGAAGATAGTCCTGCTGGGTATACGGATGATTTTACGGATGAGGAGGATGTTTTTGCGAGGGGTGATGGAGATGAGGAGGCGGGTGTTGGGGGGAGGGGGAAGAGTAGACTTGGGAAGTAAAGGTAGATATGTGTAGAAAATGGATTGGGAAGGGCGTTTATATGGGTGGTTGGATGGCGTTTGGATAGAACGTAAAGAAGCTCGAATGATGATTTATGTTCGAGATGAGTTCGAGGCTTAAACGTCAGGTTTCATTTTGCATTTCCTTGTGATTAGATTCAGAGTGCACTCGGCGAAGGTTGGCAACTTGAAACGCCAGTTAGACTTCATGATTGGGGAAGGCTTCATTGGAAAAACTTGGAGATCAAAGTGCAGGTATCATTCTTGTATTTCCCTATCGTACCTAGGTGCTGTATTGCACTCAACGAACGTGAAGGCGTCCAAAACGCCCCCAAAGTCATTCCCCAACTCCAATGCTAAAGTCATCGCTAAAACAACATTCCAAAATCCTACAGTCTGTCATCATTCATTGAGAACCCTTATACTGCTGCATGAAAGCCAAAGCTTGCTCCATAGGATATCCTATGAAGACTGGACCCGTGAATATCATCTGTGGTCTAGTACTTCCCATTTTAGTAACATCAGGAGGGTTGATAAAGGTAGGTTGGGATTGGACGATAGGTGGTGGCTGGACCTTTGGCGCAGTCTCTTCCTTCGTCTCCTGGTCATGGCCAAAGGGACATTTGCCTGCCGGCCGTGCTATTTCTTCCGCTGCAGTACGAGGTAGAACTGGCTCTTCAACGGCCTTAACCTGCTGACCATGACCAAACGGATACTTGCCAATTGGCTTTAGCATATGCTCAGATGAGACAGGAGTCGGTGGTGGCGACGCCGTCCTCTCTTGAATAGGTGGATCGATAATCGGAACGGAGATACCCCACGGACGACTCGGAGACTCTCCAACGCGAATCTCCTTCAGAGGTCGGTCAAATCGGCTCTCTCTATCCTCTTCTTCTTGTAGTGCAGTTTCCTCCTGTCCAACACCATCAGCACTGACAGCCTTTGCCCAATTCTCCACTCTTTCATTCGACGTCCGCTCAAGCTCTTCGTCCACTCCTTCCTCGTCCTGGGTCGCTGGTAACATAGGTTGATGCTTCTGTCCCAAGCCCTGGATCATGCTAACTAGGTTTCCATACTTCGCATCCAATTTCCTAATATCATCTTCATTCCTCTGATACCGCTTCACACAGACTTCGTGACTTCGTGGAATCTCATGTTTATGGGTTTCAAAATACCGAGCAACTTCTTCCGGGGAATGCTGGTCAAGATACCGTATGGGACATTTCGCCGCAGAGCCGGACTGAGATGGAGGTGGCGAATTCATCGTCTCAGCATACATTGCTGCACATATCGGATCAGCTGAACCATGCGGGGTAGGATCCTTAGCATCAGATGGAGTCAATGGCCGATTGGATTCCAGCGTGCTGGCTCCTTGAGAGTTCTTTCGATTCATTGTCGGTTTTGCGAAGGGACACAGTAGCGAGCTCTTCTTTCCTGGCACAGTAAAGTCCTGCTCAAGCACCGTCGAGAGAGATGTTCGCCTGGCAGATAATCTCATGTTACTGCTCGACCCGGATATACTTATTCCCCCACTCGCCGTAGATCCGGTGGTGCTGCCCCTTATATCCGCAAGACGTTGTGCGGCTCGTCGACCGTCTCTAATAGCAACTGCTGTCTGTTGCTTTGAGCTTGTACTTGTTCGCCCGCGGGATGGAAGCGGCACGAATCCGACGCGATCGGGGGCGGATATTTGGAGATCGGGAGGGAGTTGGAGTTTTGCCAATGTACTTGCGATCTCCGGATCCGCAGGAGCGTACTTATCCGCTAGATATTGATACTGTAATTCACATCGTCAGCACGGATGAACTGGTGGGAAGTTGAATGATGCTGATGACAGTGAATGATTGCAAGGGCCGAGAGTCAGTATACATGGTGTTTGTCGGTCGTAGCTGCTGCTTGTAGCAGCTCCAGATCTAGAGCTAAGTATTCTCATCATACAGGAAGGCGCCGTCTGCAAATGAAAGGAATCCCGTCGCGACGTACTTGTTCATGAGCAAATCTCAGTTTGTGCTCCAAAATAGTCTTCCTATCGCTAAGTAGCTGAACTTCATCTGCAAGGATATTAAAATTATCGGTCAAGGTCTTTATAAGTTTCTCATAATCGAAATCATTAAATGGCATATTTGCGGGGATGGAAGAGGAAGCAGGCTGTACCAGAGCCTCTGATGTGGTTTGATGAATGTTTTGCCGGTAGGATTTCAAACCCGGAAGCAAGCATTAAAGATGGGAGGATTAGCGAAGTCACCTGCTAACTAACACGTGAGTGACCCTGAACGCTGAGGGTGGCTGAAGTGCTTCTAATCTTATCTAGGACTCTTAATAGTACGCGCTGCGTAGAGAGGTCAAGTTCTGCCTTTGTAGTGCAGTAAAGCCAAGTAAACCCTCTCATAGTTTTGAAAAGACTTTGGGAGAAACAATCTCTTGTTGACTTTCATTTGTCTCCTCCGCAAAGCCACAGCAGTGACCCCCAATCAAACCCCTCTTTACTCCGCTACTACGAATAAATGACAATAATGGCGATGAATTCGTGAAGGTGGCTTCCTTACTGCTTATTGTGCTTATTTCTGTTGACATCTACTCTATTGAAAAGAGTGAAGGATTCGAGCCTGTCTTGCCTCGATCACAGTAGTATCGTTCGCTGAAGTTCGACTTCGGGAGGAGGAAGTGATGTCTTATTTTTAGATCTGCAGCCCGATGATTGACCCGTATTTAGTCTAGAAATATACTCCGCACATTCACGGCACGGAGTGTGAAAATATTGAGGAAGAGGAGGGAAGAAATGGCAAGGGGTCCTTCAAACAACTTTAGAACTCTTCAAAATACAACGAGTCTTTAAGGCCCCTTTTATGCACGTCCATACTGTATGAAAGATACCGTCAGAGTTGAAACAAACCTGAAGATCGTCCATCACCCCCCGGATTAGCGCACGGCTAGAGCTTCTCGAACAAAACTGACTTGCGCCTCATTCGAGGACGCGTTACTGAATACGAAGCAGCGCTTTCACCCTGAACGAGCTGGAGTTTCGAATCCTGATCTTTTCTACTCAGATCTCCAACCTCCATAACCCAACAAATAATGTAACGCACCACCCGAATTCTGCATCACCCCCAAGGTTCCAACACAACTGTGCTCTCAAGCCACTGCTTCCATTATTGGTTGCAAGCTTATGCGACAAGCCGTGAGCACGGAGCATTTGTTTTCGATATAGTACATATACCCATGCAAGGTGGGAGATAGGCGTACACTTTTCAACGACACCACAACATGACAGTTGAAGCTGCCTCAATATCTCTGGAGGTCGTTAAGAAATCCTCTATAGAGAAGATGGCCACAAGAAGCTCATCTTTCGAAAGACTGCCCGACGAGATCATTGAGCAGTGAGTTCTACAGTTCCCCCCACTGCCTTGCCACATTCAGCTGACAAGAAATTCCAGAATTCTTTTACTCACGAGCCCGAATGCGTTTGCATCGTTGATCATATTGAATAGAAAATGGCGGATGGTATCTCAGCAGGCACATCTCTATGCTCATCATCTATCTCGATGTCCTTCCTACTCCGCCGCCCACCACTCTGTTCCCATTCCAGAAGACGATGACAGTCTCCCCCAACTTCGGCGGCTCTTCGCGCGCGAGATCAAACGAAATCTATTTGAAGCGTATCTGAGGCCACAAGAAACGATTATAAACCTGGTATCGACTTCTATAAGTTCTGCCTCGGCGCCAGGAGGAGAGGCTTTCCATTTTAGCCTTTCCCCGCGAGGGCATTATGTGTTGGCATACAGCTCCTCTCGAATACATGTCTTGGATGTGACAGGACCGGATGTTATGGTCAAGAGGGAGCTTAAGATCTTACGCAGACCGGCGTCCACAACAATTACCGATGATGGATTGATGCTTGCCGTACTTTCAACAGATATGCAGGTCGATGTCTATGACCTAAGAGAAGAACATGCGAAACACACTCGAATCGTGTCATTGGATTATGCTCCTCGCACAATTGCTCTATCACCCAATGGTTCCGTGCTAGCAGCAGCATATGATTCTGGGGTCGAGGTATCCTCACTGGACCCCGATTGTATCAGCACGGACCGGAGAGCAGTAAAATGCTACGCAGTTGATTCGTTGTCCTTCTCCCGAGACGGCACACAACTACTTGGATCAACTATTCAGTCCATGAATCCAAGTACTGTGGTTCTCACAGCCCCCTACTATAATCCAGGTAGCACCTTGCCGGAGGAGAGTATTAGTGCATTGTGGACGACATCCATCCTTTTCCCAAATGGCAGTCGGGACTGTAGTCATGCTGTCTTACTCCCAAACCCTTCAGACGACGAAGCAAGCTGGACATTTACCTATGACCGAGTCTTTGAGACTTTCCGTGCTGTTCGGATTGACGACCTCCGAAATGGGACAACGTATTTCACTGGCCCGACTGCTGATTTTGGTTCAGCATCCAAGTTACTACCCAGCACGTTACCTACAGCAAGCGAGGCTGGAGATCTTGTTATGGCCGGTTTTCAAGGATCACTATGGCTTTACGGAGTTCCTGAGGATCTTGATGCGCTCCCAATCAACAATGGCGTGAGTAGCAATACGGAAAGTGAAGTCAGCACTCCCTCGAGTCAGCTGGGACGACGAAACAGCGCACCATCGTTACACACCAGCACTAGAGGCCGTGACAGTACGCCCAGAACTCCTCAATGGCAGCTTCTATGTGATAAATTTCGAAACACTTTTGTTGAAGGTCGGAAGATTACATCTCTGGATGGCGTGAGTGCAATGAACTGGGTCAGCGATATCTCGTCATCTTTTCACAAGGAGAGGCTTGTGGCCGTGGCTCCTGGCGTAGGAGGTCAACCTCCTGAAAACGAGGATGATGGTATGTACCCTACAGATGGTGGACGAATCTCAATACTGGACTTTGACTACTCTATGAATGATGGGAGGACACGGGTCATCACAATTGAGGTTGGCGACAAGGAACCTGATGTGCTGGAAGAAGAGCACAGAGACATAGCTACTGAGGTCGCTCTGGTCAGGAGAAGGACAGTTGCGCAGCGGCGAGGGAATCGCGGTGGTGTGTACCGCTCGGCGACTACTGTTGCACGTCCAGTGCGTGCTGAACCACCGCCAATGCCTTCTATAACTGATGTGAGTGACCCATTTGACGTTCCCGTCTCTGGCCTCAGAAGACCAAGTCAAGCAACCACAACAACGGATCAGTCAGAGACTGCCTCCATCGACGAAGAAGAGGCATTCGATGCTCCTTACTCTCAAACGAGTCCACGCTCCGGTACAACTCTTCGTCGTGCTGCAACGGCAGCAGCAGCGAACAGGCGGCTACATCCTCGAGCAGTTGCGCAAGAGCATATCGAATATCGTCGTGCGGACGGCCGCGAGGAACATCCACATGAGAGTGATGCTGATAACTGGGTTCCGCCACCTCCTCCATATACGAAAGACCCCGTCCCATCACTGCCAGAACATATCCAGAGATCAATTCTCGCAGAAACTGCTACAGCGACTCTTCAGCGATCCGCAACGCAGCGAGCTCCAAGTCTCGATTTTCCAGGCTTGGACGGGAATAGCTTGCACCGTTCTCGCACGCTTGCATCTGTCAGTTCTGGTGAATCACGGCGGTACCCATTCAATCGCGCCCGAAGTGATTCCACAACGAGGACAATTGGGGGCGTTTCAATTGAAGAAGAAGCTCCCCGACCTGTTACCAGTCCCGTTTCGGGCGATTTTGATGATCTCTACGATGTGTCACCTCCGGGATCACCCCAGCCAACTCCACGCAGAGCTCCTCCTCAAGCCCCCACTCAGGCCACGGTTCATCAGATCCCCAGACGGCCCGTGGGCGCCAGTGCTGACCATAATAATGCGCCTGCTGCCACTTCCCCTCCTGCCATGCGAGCAACTATACAACAGCCTGTTTCGCCCATCCCACAGCCTATGCCCGATACTTTGGATCGTCGACTTCTGGATTGGGAAAGCACGACCGAAGCTGAATCGGATCAAGTCTCGCTGAACAATAGTCGTCCAAATACGGCACAAGCACCGTCTCCAACTGGCTTGACGAGAGGACGAATGGCCCAGGACGTTCCGCCACGTCCCAACGAAGATCACCATCTGGCAGAAGTTCCTCCAACTACACCCATTATCACAGATCGACGCCAAGAAATCGAATCACAACCAAGCCCATTATCAAGACGCGCTGATACTGAACCAACGAACCGATCATCTATTCAAACAATGACAGAGGAACCTCTATCGATATGGCGACGAGCGGGCACAGCACCCACTACCTCGAACCGAACTTCAAACACAAACCCCATCTCACCAGGCCTAGTCATGCCGTCTGCCGACCAGATGGCACGTCTAAACAGCCGCAAAGGACGCCCACCTGTCCAAATCCTATCCGACCCATCTCGGCGTACTTCCGGAGGCTTCACACAAGCTCGGCCCCCCCCAGGCAGCGAGCCATCATCGTGGGGTTCAAGGGGTTCAATCCAAAATACGCCCCCAAGAATGACGCCCGAGTCGCCCTTCCGCTCAGCCCCTCCACGGGCCGCAGTCGGTGCCCACGGCTCGTCCCATCGCAACTCCAACGGAAACAATTATTCCCAACAACACCACCCCCAGCAAAATGGCTACAATGCCTCACCATCCCGCCGCGTTAGTCTAAGCCCGCAATCGCACAGCCGCCAAACATCTTCCTCGTCCACCAATCTCCGGCCGTCTCTCCAGCGTTTGGATACGATCCACAGCATGAACTCGGCTGGCGAGCCGAGTCCGTGGTTTGGGCAAAAGCCTATGACATTAGGACGGCAACCGAGCAGAGCTGAGAGGAGCGCGGCAAAAAATATCAAGGATGCGAAGAAGAGGGGATGGAGAGCTAGTACAAAGAAAGAGGGTAGTGGGGGAAGTAAGAAGGAGAAATGGGGGGATGGCGCGAGTAGTGCTGGTTGGACGGATGTTAGTACGCAGAGTGGAGTGCGGAGTGTGAGTCGATTTGGGGAGAGGGAGGGGAAGAGTGGTGGGAAGTGTGTTGTTATGTGAATGATTGATATGAGACTAAAGTTTCTTTTGTTTTTATGGGAGCATTTATTGGAGATCAGATGATTTTGAAGGTGGTTACAGCATTATTCCCCCATACGCGACGCTTTGGTTGGAATGATCGAGGATAAGGATGACAAATTTGGCTTTCAGGTCATCGGGAAGCTATTAGAGGTGACGAGTTACGAAGATATCATATTCAAGCTACACAGCAAGCAACAAAGAATCAAGCCATTATCACCTATCGCTTAAATTCTCCAAGAAAAAAAGGTTTCTATTGAAATACAATCAAGTCCTAAAGCTAAAACAACAACCGTCTTTCACTTTTTCTTTTTTGTTCTCCTCTACCAAGAGCCAAGAATCTTTCAATCGCCCAAAAATATTAAGCAATCACTCAAGCTTCAACCCCTCAAACTGCCTAATAGTCTCCTCAAACGCCTTGGCCTCGACCTCCAAATCCGCCAACTTCCTTCTCTCAACCTCCTGCAGCTCCGCACTAACCTTCTCCTTATAACCCTCATCACCCAGAATTTTCTTCTGGCGCTCAATACCCTGCTTCGTCTTCTCCAGCTTCTTGCTCGCCTTGGAAATCTCGCCGTCGATATCGACGCGGCCTTTGACGTGTAGGAAGACGGCTGCGGCGGAGGATACGGCGAATACGACGCACCCGGCGGGTCGGGAGTCGGAGGCCGAGAGGGTGGAGATGGATGTTACGCCTTTGCCGCAGAGGGAGCGGATCGATTGCATTTGGGATGTTGCTGTGCTGTGGGAGGTTGGGTCGTAGGTTTGGATGTAGACTGTTTGGGAGTTAGTAGATGTTTAGGCTATTTGGGGAAGGGATGGATGCAACGAACCTTTTCCTTCATCCTTGAGCGAGTACTCGGCCATCAGCGAACGGATGCCCTTCGAGATGTTCAGCACAAGCTCATAAGCCTCTTCGGCCTTAGGATCATCCATCGATGCATCATAAGTTGGGTATTTAGCCACGACGATAGACGGAGTCTTGTCGTCTGGGCGGCGGGGAAGACGTTGCCAGAGTTCTTCAGTCAAGAAAGGCATGAAGGGGTGGATCATCGTTAGAGCGCTTTCAAGGGCGGTGTACAGCGTATCCTGTGCCGAGCGCTTCTCTTCTGGGGTGCCGTCTTGGAGAATAGCTTTCGAGTTCTCGATGTAGACGTCGCACAAGTGGTTATACCAGTATTGGTAAACAACGGATGTAGACTTCATGAACTCACGCTCGGCGATTGCTTGGTTGACCTCCTTGGCTGCGATTGTCATCTTGTGGAGAATCCACTTCTCTGCCAATGACTCGTTGCCGGTGAGCTTTCCCGTCTTTTTGGGAACGAAGTCCTCGTCCAGTTTACCCATGACGAACTTGGTGGCTTGGTAGATCTTGTTGCAGAACTTGCGGTATCCGTGAAGAACTTTCACGTCGAACGCAATATCTCCACCGCCAGTGGTGTAGGACACCAATGCAAAGCGCAGAGCATCTGTTCCACACTGGGGAATGCCGTCAGGGAACGCAGTCTTTTGATACTTGGTGGCTTTCTCGACTTCTCCTGGGTTCAGATTTCCAAGCAAGAGCTTCTTGTGTAGATTCTCCAGAGTGATGCCCTCGATCACGTCTAGAGGGTCGATGACGTTGCCCAATGACTTTGACATCTTGCGGCCTTCCGAGTCACGAATCAGAGAATGGCAATAGACCTCGGTGAAAGGTACCTTGCCAGTCAATTTAAGACTGAACATAACCATACGCGCGATCCAAAAGAAGAGAATGTCCCAACCGCTCTCCAGTACGGAGGTTGGGAACAAGGCCTCAAGATCGTGGGTCTTGTTGGGCCATCCCAAGGTGGCAAAAGGCCAAAGACCTGAAGAAAACCAGGTATCCAGAACGTCCTCATCTCTCTTAAGAGTGAAATTCTTGCCTGGGAGAGCTTCTCTGGCCTTGATCTCGGCTTCTTCCTGCGTTCGGCCTGCAAACCACAATTTTCCGTCGCTCTCATTGGGCTCTTCGCCGTAGATATGAGCGTAGTACATTGGTGCTTGATGACCCCACCACAGTTGTCTCGAGAGACACCAGTCATTGACATTTGACATCCATCTGAGATAACTCTTCTGGGCGGTTTCTGGTTGGATTTTGATTTCGCCAGACTCGACGACTTTTAGAGCAGCTTCTGCCATCTCTTTCATTCTCATCCACCATTGGGGCTTCATGAGAGGCTCAATAACATCTTTCGACTTGTCGCAAAGAGGTACAGTCATGGGATTGTCCTTCTTGTCAACGTAGAGACCAGCTTTCTTGAGATCATCCTGAATTGTATACCGGACATCGAATCGCTTCTGCCCTGCATATGGCCCAGCGTTCTCATTCATTTTGCCGTCATCTGTTAAGATGTTGATGAACTCGAGGTTGTGTTTCGTTCCAAGGTTGAAATCGTTTGGATCATGAGCAGGAGTAAGCTTGACAGCGCCGGAACCGAACTCCATGTCGACGTAGTCGTCTGCGATGATAGGTAGGAGGCGGCCCTTGATGAAAGGATGCACAGCATTTTTGCCGACAAGATGGGTATAGCGTTTATCATTGGGATGGACAGCAATACCAGTATCTCCGAGCATAGTTTCGGGACGAGTTGTAGCAACCTCGAGCATCTCATCCGAACCTTCAATTGGGTACTTGAAATAGACAATAATGCCAAATTCCACTTTCTTGTCATAACCAGGCACATCTAGCAGAGTTCTGCCAGCAAGCTCCTTGTTGATGACTTCGAGGTTGGAAAGAGCAGTGTTGAGCTTTGTACACCAATTTACAAGCCGATTTGCGCGGTAAATGATGCCTTCATCGTGTAGCTGAACAAATGTCTCTGTGACAGCAGCCGTGAAGTTTTCATTCATGGTAAACGCTTCTCGAGTCCAGTCAAAGGATCCTCCCATTCTCCGCTGAGCGTTGTTGATCCTTTGATGGTAATCGTGTTTCCAATCCCAGACAGTGTCCACAAATTTCGCTCTTCCAAGATCATGACGAGTCTTTTGTTCGCGACGCCACAGAATGTTTTCTACAACGCTCTGGGTCGAGATGCCTGCATGATCGCAACCTGGAAGCCACAGGGTGGTCTTCCCATGCATACGATTCCACCGAATCATAACATCCTGCAAAGCATTTCCAAGTGCGTGACCCATATGAAGAGCTCCGGTGACGTTTGGTGGTGGTTCGACGATGACGAAGGATCCTGCTGGCTTGACTTTGCCATCTGCTGTGAACTCGGGCTTAAAGAATCCCTCTTTCTCCCACCAAGCATACCATGCAGATTCGACAGCGGTTGGGTTGTAGGCCTTGTACTGAGGATCGTCGAAGGATTTGACAACTAACATCTCTAGTCAGCTTCTGCTAAATGGCGAAAGGGTCTTCTGAAGTCATACTCTTCTTTTGTCCCGCAGGTGTTTCTTCGACGTACGGTGGCAGTACTTCGGTTTCCGCCTTCTTCTCGGCCGCAGCCTTTTTCTCTTTGCTCTTGCTCGACGCAGCAGGTGTAGCGTTCGCTTGCTTGGCTTTCTTTTCGAGAAACTTAGCTTCCTTCGCGGCTTTCTTGCGTTCTCTCTCCACTGCGTCAAATTGAGTCAACAATTGTACTTATGGTAGCTCTGGGAGCTATGGTAAAGCTATATGCTCCACCATTCAGGGGGTTTGCGCACATTCTTTCTCGCTTTTCACTTTCGTCTCTCCATTAGCAGCCGCTGCTGTTCCAACCTGGCGTCCAGCATCTTGCCCTGGGACATGCGATCCGGTGGGGTCTGATTGAGCCGCGTCTGCAACAGCAGCTTTTGTTTCGTTCGAGAGCGCAGGAGGGTGTCCCGATACCGGGCCGGTTTCTTCCCCAACTATTCAAACTTTATGTCAGTGAGATCTTTTGCGGTGACAATGTGCCTTTACTTACTTGGGTTGCAAGACGCACCGTTGGTAGCCATTCTGGCACGTGGATAGCTCAAAGCAAAACTGAAGGGCGACCTGCGCACCCAGAGCGCTCTGGATATAAGTTTAGACGTCGTAATGGCGTCTGCCTCGAGTGATTGGGTGAATTGAAATGTTGTGTGACAGAATTCGAGAGGTTTTCAAGCTTCGGTGGGATAAATTGTTTGGACTCCAAATATGAGTCGAAAACTCGTTTCAGCCTGCAAGGCACACTTGCATTAGCTCCGTATTAGCCCCGCAGCACCGCCACACTTGGCAAGGCTGAACAATTTTGGATCCCAGCAACCTTCAAATTCTTTCCCATCAAACCACCATCATCAATAGACATTTTCAACCATATTTAAAGAGAGCTATCTTTACGGGGCTAGGTTCGGAGGGTAGGAAGAGACAGTGGACAACGGTTCGCTTTGCATCGCGATCAAGATGCCTATTACAGCTCTTCCCAAAGCCACAGTGCGTCTCCTGGGCTCTGCACAAGTTCTCACAACGCCAACATCTCTTGTCAAGGAGCTCATTGATAACGCTCTCGATGCTAAGGCTACATCTATCGATATTCTTATCTCTAGAAACACTCTAGACAAGCTCGAAGTTCGAGACAATGGACATGGCATTTCATCCGAGGACTTCAATTCCTTAGGAAAACGTGGCCATACTAGCAAACTGAGGACTTTTGAGGAGCTGAAATTCGTTGGCGGAGTTACTCTGGGATTCAGAGGAGAAGCATTGGCTAGTGCGGTTGAGTTGGGAGAGGTGTCAGTGACGACTAAGACCGAGGGCGAAGCAGTTGGTAGCAAGTTGGTGCTAAGGGCTCCGGGAAGGGTAGATCAACAGACTCGTACCTCTCATCCTGTCGGCACAACTGTCAGTGTTCTGAAGTTCATGTACAAGTTACCTGTCAGAAAGAAGACTTTCGAGAAGGAAGCACCGAAGACGTTGGCCAAGATCAATCAGTTGTTGCGATCATACGCTCTTGCACGGCCATCCATCAGGTTCAAATTGAAAGTCACGGATGGGGGCAAGGGGTCCTGGTCATTTGCTCCCCGTTCTCATGATGGTATCAAAGAAGCTATATCTCTGGTTGTCGGGAGAGATGCAGCCATGGAATGCATTGAGAAGTTGTTGATGTCCGCCGAGAATAGATCAAAGGATGCTACTGCAGATTCTCAGGACCAAGATGAAGATCCGAGCTTGGATAAAATTTCCAATTCGGAGGATGGATGCTTCATTATCGAAGCATTCCTTCCAAAAGCCGACGCCGATGCTTCCAAAATCGGCACTGGGCAATACCTTTCGATTGACTCAAGGCCAGTTTCGCACGAGAAAGGCACAATGAAAATTATCGTCACTCTCTTCAAGAAATACATACGAAGTGCGCTTACCGATACTTCTGAGAAACTCAAGGATCCTTTCATTCGCTTGAACATCAAGTGTCCTATCGCGAGTTACGATGCCAATGTGGAGCCCGCGAAGGACGACGTGCTATTCGGCAATGAATCCGTTGTGCTAGATCTGGCCGAGAACCTGCTGAGAGAAGTTTATGGAGATTTGAAGCCTGTCCCCGCCGTTTCTGCTCCAAAGTTATTAGCTACCAAACTCGATGATTTCGAATTGCTACTGGCTAGAACCCCTGAACCGACCTCGGAAAAGTCTCCGCCAGCACCAACCCCGATTTCTTTACCTCGAAGATATCCCAGCTCTTCGCCCCCTACACTCCAAGCGAGCTCACCCTGGACGAAGGAACCGTCCACAGCTCGGCAAGGCTCGGTAACTGAGACGGAGGAGAATAATGACGACCAATTGGGCAGCGATCGACAGAAGTGGGGATATAGCATGTCTTCAGACTTCAGTGAGGAGGTTGATAATGGTCGTCAACTCGGTCGGCCCAATAGAAGCTTTAGACCACATCCACAGCAGACGCCAGACCGTGAAGTGTCTAGTACTTCGCCGAACCCCTGGATTATTGCAAAGATGACCGCGCCAAACAGCCGCAATCCCCCAGCGTCAGACTCCAACCGCTCGCTTCATCAGCCTCTGTCAGAGAATATCTCCTCGTCTCCACGGGGATCCAATGAACTTGACGATTCGAACGCGTTCGTTCCATCTAGCGCACTACCTCGCCAGACGGTTCCCAGCGACGACATCCGAGCTTTGCAGCCATCTGTATCTCGACGATACTCAGCATCCGCCATTCGCCCTGAATTCGACGATGAACGTCTCATTATTGATGGGGATTTACCATTTCAGCCTAAATATCGAAATGATTTTGTATCGGCAAGAAATATCCTTGAAGATGTTCTGATATCGCCGACATCTACCCAGTTCCAAAAAGCATCCCCAAGAGCCCAAGGACAGAATAGACTATTCGTGTCGCCTCTCACTACTATTGGGAGAAGAATCGCGCCAGCGGATCGTTTAGTCCAAACTACGCTTTTCGGCAACAATCGACGACCACGAAGACAGTCTGACGTTGGTCATGTCATGCCGCAGAATGAGCCGGACCCAGATCTTGCCTGGGCCATGGATTTTGAGCAGAGGAAGGAGGACGCAACTCGCCGTCGTCGTGAAGAAATCCGTACCACACAAACGGCGGCTGAATGTTCCAGCTCCTCCGGCCCAATACGGTCTTCGCCTCACGAAAACCGATACAACGCTGCAATTGCTTCCCTCGAAGCGGCTCAACCTCGCGTCAATGCCAATAGTGCTTCTAGGCAAGCAAAAGTTCCATTCAAGACAACCTTACCTGACGGAGACCCACGTGCTTACTTGATGAAACGAC
This sequence comes from Gamarada debralockiae, assembly GCA_002803225.1. Classification (NCBI taxonomy): domain Eukaryota; kingdom Fungi; phylum Ascomycota; class Leotiomycetes; order Helotiales; family Hyphodiscaceae; genus Gamarada; species Gamarada debralockiae. The sequence continues at coordinate 12,677 of NXFV01000631.1, read as the reverse complement.
AGAAATCATTGGCTGCGAAGAAGAGTGGTCCAGTAGACCAACTCGGGATGATGCGTGCCAAGTCCACCCGGCTACCGTTGGAGAGGATTCCTGAGGAGGAGCGTCTGTACAACCTGATATACCAGATGCCGACCGACATGGAGAAGTTGCAAAATGTTATGGAGATGCTAGCAAAGGAGGATTTGTATGTCCAACGTGGGGTTCAGAGCGCCGGTCTGGTCATTAACGCGGCGGAAACACCACTACTGGCAAGGAAGGTTCAAGAGGTCGTCAAGCAGTGGATTGGAAGTGGTGATGAGAAGAAATATGAAGTTGAGTACGTTTCGGCATTAGCTCAATTCTAAGTCGCTGAGCGCATCGGTATAGATACTTGACATGATGATGTATGAGAGGCTTGCTTTCATATTTGGCGTTTGGCTTTGCTGCATATTTCAAGATACCCATTTGCTTTACGGCGCTTAGATATTCCAATTACTAGATTTTTTGCTCAATTTGATCACATCATTTGTGAGATTGCCATGATTATGTGACCTGCAGATGTTTTGCTTTTGATTTGTGATCAAATGATGAAATTGAAGTACGCCCGCATAAGAAAAGTTTGAACTCCAACGTTCACAACTAACTGTAAAGTGCCATATTACGAGAAAAATTCAGTGACAGAATGCAAAAACACTCAAAGAGTCCCTTGGGAAGTTGAAGTTGATCGCCTAGGCTCGCTTATTTCTGATTGAAAAAGGGGGGCCAAGAGCGAGCTCGGACGCTAACAAAGCCAAAGTACAGGGGCTCCACTCAAAGGGCGGACTACGACATCAATTCAAATCCCGGTATCACCTTCACCTAATATAAAATCAACCATCCCTCCCATCCCAATCTCCTCCCAACCTCAGTAAAATCATTCACAATGTCAACAACTCAACCCGGCAACAAGAGCCTCCAAAATGGTGACTACGACACCTCCGAACACGGCCTCTCCGGACTCTCGCTCTCCTCGCAATCCATCCACGCGGACGACTTCCTCAACAAAGGTCAAGACGTAGCACCACCTCTCCACGTCTCAACTACATTTCGCTACAACAGGAATCCAGATTCTTTAGTTCCCTTCACAGAACATGACGTAAGCACTTCACTTTCAAACTTGATGCGAGATCACTCCATGTCAGCTGACCACCCCCACTTACAGCCCAACGCCCCTTATGAAGGCCACGTTTACTCGAGACATACGGCACCGAATACTACGCGTCTGGAAGCTATTTTGTCAAGCATTTTGAAAGGTCCTACTTTGACCTATGCTTCTGGACTCAGTGCTTTCCATGCACTACTTGTCTTCTTGAACCCGAAGCGAATCAGCATTGGCGAGGGCTATCATGGCTGTCACGGTGTGATCGGGATCCACCAGAAGCTCACCGGGCTCAAGAAACTTGACCTCAACTGCGACCCAGAAGAGCTGCAAGCAGGAGATGTTGTGCACGTCGAAACTCCCGTCAATCCATATGGAACAGCATATAACCTCAAGGCCTTCGCAGAGAAAGCTCACTCTCGAGGAGCATACTTGACAGTTGATGCCACATTTGGGCCGCCGCCGCTACAAGATCCTTTTCTCTGGGGTGCGGATATTGTGATGCATTCTGGGACTAAGTATGTTGGCGGTCATTCGGATATTTTGTGTGGGATCTTGGCCGTCAATCCGACGAGAGCGAAGGAAGGATGGTTCGAAAAGTTGGAGGCTGAGCGTCTGTTCTTGGGGAATGTGATGGGTTCGATGGAAGGATGGTTGGGGATCCGCAGTATCAGGACGTTGGAGGTTAGGGTCGAGAGGCAGTCTTTCAATGCCGGAAAGATTGTAGCTTGGTTGGACGCTGCGCTTCATCCCGAGAAAGCCTCTTCAGTCGGAGATACTACTTCTCTTAGTTTGGAGAATAGCAACATTGTAAGATCGGTATTGACGAAGATTGAGCACGCGAGTTTACAGGAAGAAGATATCAAGGATGGCTGGCTGCTAAAGCAGATGCCGAAGGGGTTTGGTCCGGTGTTTTCTATCACGATGAAGGATCAGGAGCTTGCGAGGAGATTGCCGAGCAAATTAGATCTATTCCATCATGCTACGAGCTTGGGTGGGGTGGAGAGCTTGATTGAGTGGCGGACGATGACGGATGCTACGGTTGATACGAAGTTGATGCGTGTTAGCGTTGGGCTGGAGGGCTGGGAGGATTTGAGGGATGATTTACTGAGAGGGTTCAAGGTTCTTGCTGCTGAGCTGAAGTAATTATGGGAGGGGGAGAAAGTGAATTTAGACATGGTTCTGGTTCATTAGAACTTCTTGAGATTTCCTCACGCACTTAGGGTCACTTCGACACCATCTGCGTTCGTTCCCATAGCTTCGAAAGCTTCGTCTTGCAAGATTTTCTTCGCAGCTTGTCTGGCTAATATTCGTTCCTTTCCTCTGACTCTTCTATCTGACTTAATCATCCTTATTATAAAGCGCGAAGTGTCTACCGGACTTCAGGGTTGCCGATGGGTTCTTTCGGTTAGAGAGCAATGAGAGGATCGAGCTCTTCATCAGTCATTGCAAGCGGGAGCGGAGCTTGTCCAAGCTTTCGCAGAAGGGCCACAAGTCTAGCTTCGGACCCTCCACAATGATTTTTCTCCTGATATCTGGCCGCCAATAAGAGCAATGCTCTCAGAGTACAGTTTGCGTCGTATCCAGCGGTATGGAAGTCCTCACTTCCAATGGAATTCCTAGCTCAACAGAGAGATCCTGAAAAACTACAGGCTTACCTCTTGGACAATGAAAAGTCAGCCACTATTTGGGAAGTGTCTAAAATCGTCAAGACTGAGTCGAGGTTATTTTTCGTGGATATGCGCAAGGATGTGATTTTCTTCCACTCTTGACGAAATTGGTGGCAGACCATGACAACTTGCCGATGCTCGCAGGTACTCTCACCATCCTGCAGCTTCATACAATGACGGATCTTGTCAGCTATATCGTAAATAGAAATTGTCTCCGAGATTCTGAACTTGAAATTTTTAAGCGCTTTGGTGTAGCGTCTGGGAGTACCGGTACAGAAGTTTTGAGTCGAAATTATGGATGATGTTCCTGGTTCTCCGGATTGGAGCAAAAGGTCGCTCGAGTCGAGGAATGATATTCTAGCTTGTGTATTTGTAGAGGGTTGAAAGGCGTTCTGGGTATTAGGCCCTCATTCAAATCAATAGCCACGAAGACAGCGTCGGCTATATTCTCCTGACCGAGGCCTAGGCGAGACTGAAGTACTTCTATCTCGTTCTCCGATGCTATCAGCAGAGGCATTTTTGAAGTTATGTTTGGCCCTCTAGAGGTTGGTGAGAAGATAACACAAAATGCCGGGAATTTCTCTGTTGTGGATGTAGGGATTTGGACATGAACTGGGCTGCAGCTCATCCCTTTTTAAATCCGACAACATGATACGAGCGGGATAAAATATTCCTCGCCACTTTACGTGATCACAAAGGGATACGAAATACACGCAAAAGTAAAAATTAGTTTGGACGTGGTGGTATTTTCATGTTTCGTGAGACTTCCTGATTACAATATGTCTGTTTCCATGTATATCTGCATGCATTTTGCCTCAAGTATGAATGTGACTCCCAGAATAACAAAAAGAATGAAAAACTCGATTGTTGAAATCAAGACAAAACAGGTTGGATGAGCCCATTTGGATGTTGGCAAAGGAGATGAGCTAGAGAGGAGGTTGAAGGTAATCCTCGTTGTTGAGGTTACGGCAGCTCCTTGGAACTGGTGTCAAGGTGTCGCTCGTCATTGGTCCAGAGTCCGCGTTGGAATCATGGTGGTCTTCTCTCAATCCGAGGCCATCGATGAAGTTGGATGTCTGGGCGGTCCCATCGAAAGAACTACGATTCATATCAGAGGAGTCGTAACAAGTACAGTAGCCACTGCAATTCAAGTAGCACCCAATGGAGGTTGTTCCATAGCCAGAATCCCGGGTCCGTAAATGGAATAAGTCCATGGAGTCTGTTTGGGAGCTCTCGCCTTCTTGTGGATATTGCAACTGGTGGTACTCGGTACCCGGCACTTCGTTGGATTGGTACCACGGTACCGGAGCTACTGATCTGGTACCCCACATATTAAATGCGTTGTAATTCTGGCTCGGAACGTTTGGAAGCCGTTCAAAACCGTTGAATGAAGCCTTAGGAGTGGGCATGGTGGCAACCTCTGTACCACAGGTAGATTGCATAGCACCTTGCTGGGTGTTGTGGTATCTCGAGGCTACCTCCTTCAGGCAGTCACTTAGTCTTGAGACTAAAAGGCTCTTGAATTCCTCTGGCGACTGCGGTAGCTGCCCTTGGAATGCAACATCGAGGGCTTCTCTATATGCTTGAGGTAGTTCACGACATGAGAACGTCTCAAGATCTTCAGTCTCAAGAAACTCGTTACTCGAATAAGAAAATGCATCAGAAGGATCGTAATCTTCATGATGATCTATTAGCAGGCGCTATAAGACGAAACTTTGTCACTTCAACCGCAAGTCGAAAACTGCTCACATGGGCTTGGGACCACCTGGTCACCGGGGAAGATCCACTGATAGATCTCCTTCCAACCATCCGCTAGGCTGAGACCCGTTTTCTTCTTCCTCAACTTTTTCTCGACCTCATCTGTAATGGACTTCAGAGGCACTAGGGGTTGAATATCGCACGTCCTGGATCGAACGTGTTCGTTGAGTTCCTCCTGAGCGTTGAAATGTGATCCGCAAACTGGACAACTTATGGGGGTCCTATGCTTCTTATACAAATGTGCTCTAGAAGTGAATTAGAATCGAAACCATTCGAAAGGGCTAAAGAACACCACTTACTTGAGACGAGAAATGTCTTTGAATCCGGGGCCTGCGCAGCTACGAAAGGTAGTATCGTTGAGAATGTTAGCTCTGAAGAAACGGGGATCATTTTTGTAGAAAGGACAGGCTAGTCGTGGCCCATTTGCTTCACTATCGCCAGAAGCTGCTCTACGTCTCCTTCCCTTTGGCAAATCATCCTCGCTGTCGTCCTCATCTGTGCCTTGATCTTGCCAGAAATTCTGATTCGTGTTGAAAGCCGCAGTCGAAGACGTTGGCCTTGCTGCAATCTTGGGTTGAGATGTAACAGACTGAGATGGGCGTTGTCCCCGCGACCCATTCGGACACTGCATCACATTGCCTAGCCAGTTCTTATCAAACATCGCATAGATCTGCGGTAGTACAGGATCCATTTCTTCCATCGCATTATCCAGCTTATCCTGAGGTCCATCATTTGGCGGAATGTCATCTTTACTCCAGCTGCCGATCCCTATGCAGCTTTCATGTTTGAGGCGACCTTTCATCTCCTCCGACGCTGTCAGCATCCCAGGTTGACGAGTTGGAGATTTGGATAGTCCTTCATGGGTGTGGGAGAAGTTTTCGCCATGTAGGGCTGGTGGTATCGTGTGTTTGAGATCGAGATCAGAGGTGGAAAGATCGTGGTTACTTTCGTTTGGAAGCTGGGCCGAATCAGGGGGATGATCGTAATCAACACCAGGCCCTATTGGCAATGTTGATCCAAGCCTTTGAGCCTTCTGTCGCCCAGTATTGGCGTCGGGTCTCGCGTTTTGCATTGGCTGCGCAAGTTCAAACTCGATAGGCACAGACGATCGGGGCGTCTGACTGGCATCTGGATTTGATGACAGTTCTTTGGCATTGTGAGAAGCCCTAATTGTGGAATAATACCAGCTGGTGTGTGGCGGGACATCAGCAAGCAAACTCAATCCATCGTGTTTTGAAGCATCCCAAACGTAATTTGGGGATGAAGCTTTATCCTCGTCTTCGTCCTCATCCAAAAGGTATTTCAATTCACTAAGCTCGGGCAGATGTACGGTTTGGCATTTAGGGTCCATTGGCATTCCTACTCCCATCAGCATTCTCCAAGGTATCCCGGCGTGGGTGGAGGGTGACCTTGACCAATGGAATCTATATCGTGAAGACGCGGCGAAGTGTGATGGATTCCCGACAGATTCGGATTCCGTCCGAGATTGGTTGAGTTGACAAAGGTCCGAGGGGTCTCCAAGTGACATATGTAACTTTCGGAGGTGCCACTGACTTCGTGGGAAACGCCCACTTGGGCTGGGGTCGGGCCATCCTCGCGCAAGAGACTTGCCGACATGAGCAAATACGCAAACTTTTCTTCAATACCATGATGTCAGCTTGAGTTGTCAATTTAACAGCACTGATACTTTGAAACACGAGGTACAACCAAGAAATAGTTACCCAAAGAAATCTCTAGGAGGCTGAGGAATCGGACCGTTCCGGACGGTCAAGATGTATTTTCAGGCCGCTTTTGGATTCGATGCGGGTGGCTGCTTCGCGCGTATCTGTCAATATTGATGACAGGCTTTCTTTCAAATGAGTTCATCGACGGGCGTTACCGATATGCCATCGGTGTGAAGATATGCCCCTTGAATCGGTCAAGAAGTACGAAAGTAACCTCAAATTAATCACAGTCAATTCATTCAATAATGAACTTAAGACGTAAACATAGGGCTGGGTGATCAGATGCCAAGTGGCAAAGATCCAAAACGCTCAAGTGAGCGTTGCCCATTTTAGCGATTGGAGATGGCAGGGTCGTTAAAACGCCCCTGAGTCCTTTGCGAACTTGCGCAATAGCCTTTGCTAACTTGAGCGATGATTGTCCGCTCAGCAGGACACACTCGAAGTCGAGGGTCAATCGGGTCTCTCGTATTCACGTTGTTTAGGAGCCTAACGTCCGCCAGCGAGAACGCCGACGAACCGAGTCCTAGGGGTCCGATTTGGCTCTCCTGTATTATTCTAATTATAGGAATCGAGCAGGGAGCCAAATTAGACAACGCGGTTATTTAGAGGCTGTGGTCTAATCTCTCGAACCGACGGTTTAGGAGATCACTATGTAGAGTACAAAGATGAGATCTTATTCCAAGTATCAAGAGCTTCTTAGAGAGTCGCGACGTCTCAATACCTCTATCAAAATTTGTCAGCGTTAACCCCTTCAGATACCAGGCAGATCCTCTTGAACTTTTCCTAGCGAGGTCGAGAAACTGAACAAGTCTGAATCGGTATCCGCGATTAGAGGCCGCTAAGACATATAGAGAAGAAAGTATAAGCGGATTCACTTGTAAATGTTATAGAATATCATTTAAGCAAAAATAAGGAGGATTTCGCGACCACGAGACTAGCGCTAGCTAAGGTGGTTTATAGTTGGTCGCCCAGAACATGATCGTAGCAATTAATATCGAACACACGACCATGATTGTTGAACTAATCCTCGATTGCCTAGTGGAATCCCCCTTCCATTTTCAAGTTACTAGGTAGTCAGGGAACCCTGGATCTGCATGTGATCGCAGGATCTTGCTCGTGCGATTCCCTATGATCGTAAGATCTTGCTCGTACGACCCACCATGACCCTAGCTAATGCCTAACCAGGTGATCATCTGTACGAACCGTGATAATATACGGGGACAGGAAAGGATTATCTAGACTCTCTTTCTTCTTTAGATTCTTCTCCCTGAAAATCAAAATAATCATTGATATAATTTTAAATACAGTAACTCCAAACTCCTCTATCTCTATAAGCTAAGCTCCCTGTGTTTTCATGTTTTCAAACTCTTCCACCTCTATAAGTATAGCTTAATATTCCCACGGATCTTGGCCCATAGCGTCTTTAATTTATCGTAACTCTACCTGGCCTATTAAACGACGCCCTCGATTTCGGCCCTTTGGTACCAGTATGTTGATAAGGCTTCATATTTGGAGTCTTACTAGCCCACTCCCCTATTTCAGTAGCAACGTCATTGCCATCACTCTCACTCTGATCATAAACGATGACAATACTAGAGATAGCCTGAGCTCCAACTGCTGATTTTAGACTGCCCATATTGTCATAAGGGTCCAAGCCTGGCAATTTGTGCACTATATAGAGCCTATCAGCCCAGATGTAAACGACAGAGCATCCAGTAAGTTCGGTTGTTTCATAGACTTCTGAAGCGCTAGAAGAGGTCGCCAAGGTATCCTCAGGTACTGAAGTTGTTCTTTTCGCATGATTTGAAAAAGGGTATGCCGAGTCACCGGCGGCCGTGGCGTGTGGTGCAATGCCGTTCTGCGGCTCTATAGAGACATCACTTCTCCTAGATCAAAAGGTGAGCTATAGAACACAGCAACTTCAATTTTCTAACTTGAAACTTACACTATATTAGGTAGGGCTGCGATCCCAATGTTGCCTATATAGAGACCAATAAGAACTACCGATAGGGATAGAAGACGCATTTTGAGAGGTAGATGTCGTTACTTAAGTGATCTAAGTATAGGAAGACGATACTGATTGTATAGGAAATTTGCGTGCCGTTGTGCTAGCTTAGATTCTTGTGTGATATAAAAGGTTTGATCTAAAGACTAACCTATGGGGCTTAACACTTACTTATAGTAGTTGAATTCTGGAGCTATCAAAAATAGCTTTCGGGGTCCGGACTCGTCGCAGCTATGATTTGCGTACGCAAGCCAAGCGGATTTTCCTTAGAAGTTCCTACGGGATTTTTCTTAGAAGTGCTTACGGGATTTTCGTGAGAAATCTACTTCAACTTTGAAACAGAGATTTGTTCCTTGATGAACGGATTAATAGCCTTCAGAAGGATTAATAATTTAAGTATTTTGTAGCCTCTAATCCTTCATAAGGCCTTTGGATAAGCAGGAATGTTTCAACGATAGTGATCGGTGTGTTTGATTCGTGATTTCGTGGCGGCGTCGGATAAATCCCGCCCGCCTCGGGTTCTGCTTTATTAATAGAAATAGGGTCAGGCTAAATCGACTTGACTAGGGTAGTTTCTAAAGTGTATCTATCAATCTCGTCTTTTTGTCTTACTCATAAAAGGCGTCAGAATTTTTTACTACAAGACACTTGTTTTTTTTAAGAGAAAAAAATTAAAAAATAAACAAGCAAAAAAAGAAAAGAAGAAGTAGATGATCCTAACCTTAAATAACCCTAATCCCAACCCCCTAAATCTAACCATTGCCACTAGTATAACAAGCTGTGCTTTGGCGGCGGTCTTCGACAAGTTTCGCGTATAGAAATATTAATAGGTGTACGCCAGAAATCACGTGTTAAGTTAATTTAGTGCTAGTCGAGTTGATTTAGCCAGACCCTAAAAATAAAAAGCATGTAGCGCCTAACACCAACAAATATTATCGGAGGATCTTGGGGATCAAACCAAACTATTTACAAATGTCAGATATTCCTTTATTCCTTTACTCCTTGGTCAGATATGACTATCTCTAACTGTCAGAGATATACGGCCGTTGGACTATCTATGTAGCTAGTCCTCTGCCTCCCCTTTGTCTTCTCTCCTTAGATATCTGCTCGGTATTCGATTAATACATGGAATTCAATATACCTTGTACTAACTATCACAAAGCCTGACAACGAACTTCTATTACACACGACAGGATTCAGAGCACAATATCTGTGTCCTCAATAAAACGAGAGCCACGTCACTCGCCGAACCGATTTTAATATCTACCAAACCAATTCCAGGTATATTCTTATCTTTATAAATCTAGGGCGATATTCCTAACTGAATTTCAGAGAATAACAAACAAAATCGAGATGTCGGATCTTAGCTCGTTTATCCGGTTCTCGCAGTTACCCCTTGAACTACGAATTAGAGTCTGGGAATTGACACTATTTGCTCGAGTCTTTCCTCTTATCCCTCACATATACAAATGGAGTGAGAATGCAGCAATCGATAGAGCGGCTGTCCCACGGCACTTTCTCTGTGATCGCTCAGTCTCAAATAGGCCATCTCGAGATCCACACCAAATCTTCTCAGCTCGGTTTATAATATCAGATATAGTCTCCTATAGTGTACCCCAGGTGTGCCAAGAATCTCGAACTCTAGTATTTAATCGTGGATATAGAGTATGGAAGATACAAAACAAACAAGGCAAGGTTCGGAACATTGTCTGGAATCCAGTGGTCGACGTTATCCTGTTTCCGCCAGTTCCTCTAGAGCCTCGGATAGCTTCCTCGCTAGGGTTACAAGTCCATGAAAAACACTACTTGCAATTATTCTCCCTTCAGTATCCAGAAGAAACGAAAATTGCTAGTAGGCTTGCGATGTATTCGTCTCTAGCACTCAGGTCCCGCCCCACAGGAGGTTTCCGGTTAGGCTGGGAAAATGATATCGCTAAGTTTTACTCCCTTAATGAATTTATAATGGTAGTAGATGAAGAGGCCGAGAGGACTATAGTGAAGCGCCTAGTCCAACAGAACAAAAGTCTACTCTCTCTCTCGTTAGGTCCCTGGAACCTTCCACAAGACCTCGAGGATGTCTTTATACAGGGAATGCTCCACCGACCAGATACGATCCTCCGCATACCGACTGTGAGAGTCGTAGAAAATATAGAAAGAATTGTAGATAGGCAGAGCTTACAGATATCTTTACATTGTAACCCCTGTCAGTATCTTGGAATAGAATAGGACATGTCTCTTTTGTATTTTGCTAGCGGTGAGCAACTTCAACTCCTGTTTCTTGTACAAACTTAGTGCTGAGATTACTATAGGGGCTAGTATAAGATATAGCTACGTTCTGAGATAGGTAGCTGAGGTGCTGGGGTGCCCGCACTACCACTCACTGACGGACGAGAAAGATGCGGCGGTGGAGAAGTGGCTGAAGGACAAAGGATTCATGGCAGCCACTGGGGCGCTGGGTACTGGGGGGAGACTACCCCGGGATCGTGTACATTGTGCATATCAGTCTCCCATATGGCATGATTGACTTTGCACAAGAAACGGGGCGAGGTGGGCGGGCTAGAGAGGAGGTAGATTTGATTATTCTGCTTGAAGACTCGGTCTACCGGCGGCTGGAGAAGCAAGACGCTGCGGAACTGACGGTGGATGAGCTTGCCATGCAACGATTCATCCAGACGCGGGACTGCCGGCGGTTTGCGATGAGTGGATATCTTGATAAAGAAGGACAGACTTGTGAGGAGGTTGGCGGGCGGCTATTCGATTGCTGCGGTGGAGGGGTTACGGACTGGGGTGCAGGGCAGGTTCGTGTGGCGAAGGAGCAGCAGCAATTCGAGGAGAAGATGAACGAGGTTCAGCGGCATTGTGGATTCTGCTGGGTTATGTATGGGCCCCGTGAGGCTGAGCATTTTACAAACAAATGCACACGGACGGAAGGGCTGAATGTAGAGACGAGTGAGCAGCTGCGCCAGGGAGTTCGATTTGACCGTCGGTGTCGAGATTGCTGGAAGTGTGGAGTGAGCCAGCACATGTGCAAGGGAATCGAGCGGGACGAGGAGTGTCAATGGACAGGAATTGCCGCGGTTCTCTGGTTGAGCTGGTTTTATGCTCCCTGTCAGGGTGCCCGGGAAACCGCCGATTTGAGGGCACAGCGACACCCGCACTTGAGCAATAACAAAACTTCTACAAAACTTGCTTAAACTTACTAAAACTTGGTTCAATAATTTAAAAAAAGCCAAGCTACCATATTCCTGAGTTATAGCTATTTTAATTATAGTTTTGCAGCTGTTTTGTGAGCTCAAAAATTTTTTTTTTGAGCTTTTGGGGTGGCCTTATTGTGGTAGTGGCCTTGTGCCTTAAATCGGCAACTTCCCACCCACCCTGACAGGCTCCCCAGACGCAAGAGGTGCTAAGCGTGGGGGGTTATCAAGGGGAGGATATTGTAGCGTATAGAACGAATTAGCGTAGATTAGACGAAGAGGGCCATTTCGACTTATTAATTCGACTTATCAGGGTTAGCCCAGAATAGCGGCGGAAGAGGCTCAAAATCGGGAGTAGGTTAAGTCAACCATATGCGATAACCCCCCAACCCAAAGAATAGCTAAAAAGCCATTGTAAAGTAAATTATTGTTATCGCTAGAGTACCAGAGTCAAGCGAATGCACAGACCAGGTAAGCAGAAGTCCCACCCTATCCTCAATGTTCGTCCTAACCCAGCCTGGGTTGCGTTTTCCAGCCAATCAGAACCCCGGCAAATTAGGCGAGCCAGGCTGGGTTGCATTCCACTTCAAAGCTGGGTTACTTTATAAATACAAGGCCAAAAAACTTGAGATAAAGTATTTAGGGTATATATCCATGCCCCCGATTATATTCCCGTCATCAAAATCCCAGAATTCCGGGTGGTTGTTGTTGTCGCATTTAGGGTAGGTGGGTGCTGGCGACGACAGTTGGGGTAAGCTGGGGTGCAGCGTCAGACGCTCAGACGCGTCGCGTAAGGCCCAGGACGCGTGGGAAAACACCGAAATGAAGGAAAGACAATTAATTATCAGAGGATATAAAGGTAAGAAGATAGATAAAAAGGATGAAGAAAGTTACAGACAATGCGAAATAAATTAATCCCCCAAGAAAATGGACCAGTTTCATCATTTGCCAGAGTTTCGAGTGATATATGTAAACAGTGTCAGTATGCCGTGTTGCCCAGCAGGTCGATGCCCATTTTGCGGCCAAGAAACCACATGGTTTCGGGAAAGAGACGAGAGAAAATCATTGAGGAGGTAGCAGAGGTCAGTGGATTGATTCAAAATGAGGAGGAGTTAAGAGGATGTGAGTTCTGTAGAAGGAACGAAATGCGAGTATGAGCGCTTCCCGATTGCGCTGGGTATCGCACGTGCTCTCAGTGAGGGATAAAAC
>NXFV01000629.1:0-31223 GCA_002803225.1 Gamarada debralockiae | reverse complement strand
GACGCTAAGTTAGGGGAATTGTAACACGCTGTTTTCGGTACGATGGAATTGAGTTCCCGCCCCGGCAGTTCTCTTCGGAGGGCTGTCTTTGTGTGGTGTCTTGGCACTACACTCAAAAAGGGGTCAAGAACAAGTCTTGCTTGACTAGGCTGTTCTAGGCTCTTGTGGTCGAATTCTCGTCGGAGTCGTCAATTTCGCTGTCTTGTGTGTATTGAGATTGTTGCTTAGTTGAACCCTCTGTCGTTTTTCCCTCTCAGCTCCTTCATCACTGCCCCCACCTTGCGTCCCACTTATTCCCAGTCTCTAGGGAACCGAACATACTGCGCCTTCCTTCGTTCTGAAATTCTGGGTAGTTGAACCATGATTTTTCGTTCTCGTTCCAGGGGCTCATCAACTCCTACTCCTTCTTCTTCTCCCTCAACTTCCTCAAGTTCCTGCTCTAAGGTGCCAGCCTGAGCTTCTTCCTCTTCAAGTTCTTAGACCTCCTTCTTAGCCTTTGCCTGTCGTTCTTCTTTCTTAACATTAACAACCACTTCATCAGAAGCTCGAAAGTATCGATCACGCTCAACAAACTTCTTCAGCTGATTCCCAGAAAAGGTTCCTCTTAGCTTGGCCCTATCTATGTCTTCTAATGTGTAGACTCCCTTCACGCTTTCCGTAGTTGCCACTCGGTATAGTCCAAGCCATCTCCAGCTAAGCTTTGTGGTCTTCGACTTATCCCGATCTACTGTGAAGGTATCATAATAAAGAACAGTATCTCTAGCATTGATAGGTTCTTTCCGGATATTGTAAGTCTCGTCCCAGTACTCTTGTCCTTCCTGACGCTTCCGAGTCTGCTTGGCCATTGCTTCTTGGACATCTTCATCTCGCATTTCAAGCTGTCTAGCCCGAACAACTAACAGTTCTTTATGTGTATAGATGTTATTCCAGCCGAGGGTTCTCCAGGTTAGGTACTTCGTCTCGATTGGCAGCACAGCTTCGCGGCCATACACAAGGTAAAATAAGGTGTGCCCAGTTGGTCTGTGGATCAAAGTGTGTTCAGTAAACAATACTGAGTGGAGATATCGAGGCCATTTGTACTTACTACCTACAGTAAGAGTCATGAGAGCGTTCAAGATCTGCTTGTGTCCTTCTTCACTCTTCCCGTTTGCTTGAGCGTTGTACGCTAATATCTGAACCCGTTTCACTCCGTATCTTCGAAGGATTTCGATAACCTCTCCCTTGAATTCTGAACCTCCATCGACAGTTATCCTTCCAAACAGTCCATGCCGGCATATGACATCTTGCCAAATGAAATCCGCAATTGTCTTAGCAGTAACAACACGAAGAGCTCGAGCTTCTAGCCATCCGGAAAGCTTATCTCGACAGATGACTAGACTAGTATATCCATCTGCATTAGGCGGATACACAACGTCGATAACTAGGTCCGTAAACAATTAGCTGGCTCGAGTTGGAAACAAGGCCTCTTCCAGGCAGGTCTTTGACTTGAACTGACACTCCTTGTAGCTATCTATATACTTCTTGATATCGAGATATATCCTATTCCAGAAATACCGGGCTACTAGCCTGGCGTACGTGCTTTCTCTTCCTCTGTGGCTAACTTCATCATGAAGAGCTTCAAGTAACTCTGCGCGGTGCTCGTCGGAATTAACCAGTAGTCTGGGTGGGAAGGCTTTGGTAGCATTCCTCTATAATCGTCGATCCCGAACACTGTACTTAGTAGCCTCCCTTTTGAGAGCACGGAACTCTACTCGAGACATACTAGTAGGCTTCTTCAAGGTCGTCAAAAATCGAGCAAGGTTCTGTGAATACTCTGAATACCCATTATCTAAGGGCTCTTCCTCCTCAACAGACGAAGTCGAAATTCCAAGATAGTCTAACTCAGCTGCAATCCAATCATCAATATCCCCTTTATATTACTCATCGAGATCATCAGACTCTGTCCGGGGCCGTCTGGAAAGTCCATTAGTAGCAGTATGTGTCTTTCCCTTTACATGCCGAACTTCGAAGTCAAACATCCAAATCCATGCAATCCATCGAGTAACAAGAGCTCCAGGAAGATTAGTAGCAGCACGATTGAGCTGAGCAACAAGAACCTCCACATCAGTCTCCAGGATAAAGTGGACCCCATACAGCCAATATCGAAGTCTCTTAAGGTACTTGAGGACTCCCCTACATTCCCTCTTTGTGGCATCGTAATTGCGCTCTGCCTTATTCCAAAGCCTGCTCTTATATCGAGAAACCCTTCGTTCGCTATCTTTGTCGAATTGTCCCATGATACCTCCCTATCCTTCAAGACTTGCATCTACCCCGATATAGATCTCACCCCATCCTGGTCCGTATTGGATCTTGCACAACGCAGGTGCCGTGGTAAGTGCCGTTTTGAGAGCGTCCATGGCCTGATCTTGTTTAACACCCCAGTTCCACTTCACACCCTTCCTGAACATCTCGTAAATCGGAGCCGCAATGATAACAAAGTCCTTGATCCGGATTCGATAATACACACAGACACTAATGAAGGCTCTACCCTCAATGACATTCCGATAAGGCGGCCATTCGAGAATCTTGATTACCTTGGAGGTAGAAGGGGTTCGACTATTGTATCCACAAATGAACCCAACGACATTCATCCCATTGTGGCAGATCTGAGACTTGGCTCCAATACAAGCTCCTGCACGCTCGATCCGGTCCATGGTTTTGTCCAGATTCTGGATGTGTTCGAACACATATCTTCTGACTCCAGGAAGAGCCTCCTCATCATCGTAGGTGGTATATGGGCCCTTGACTCCAACATCATCCAGGAATGGCATGGCAATATGAGGGAAAGGTCGTCGAGGATACGCATTACCACTCGCACAAACTGGGCAACTGAGTTAGTTGCTCCCTATGGATGCCGATTTCGTACAGACGTGGCGTTTGTGTGCCCCGCCAGGCCAAATTTACCCCACGGCGGAAGGGTTAAGATTTTTGCTAGAGGATACTTCAAGGAGCCATTTGTCTAAATATCATGAAAACTTTCAACAACGATCAGTTGGGCGATGCAATACAATTTCGCGAAAAACAAGTACCAGTACTCCAGAAGGAAGCATTCAGTAATGCCTCTTTGAATGCCGGGCCTATGGAGGGGCTGTCCGGAGCAGAAGAAAATGGCCAAAAAAAAATATAAGCAAGGAAAGCTCTCTCAGTTTGACTAATAGCGAAGCTCTACGCGTGTATCATTGATTGTGAATCAAGATATTGCTTCCTTCCTGCCTACATACCACGTCAGATGTCCTTTTCTCTAAGATCGATCTTGCAAGCCCATCCTTCTCAAAATTTGACTCTCAAGTTGAAAGTTTCGTTCTCCCAGCGCTTAAAGTCAGTCATTGTACTGCGACATTCAGGAGAGCCACCAAGGTAGCGACTAGACTCCCTTTCGTTCTGACTAAAGACATAGGAGCCGGTGCTTACTGAGAAACCCATAGGAATCACCCGAGGTTTGAAGGCCAAAATTCGGCTTTAGGAGCAATGAGAATGCATCCAGAGTAATTAGCATTCTCTCATTCCGATCTTCTAGAGGCTTACTTTTATGTAGATGGCAATCTTTATATCAGCCGTGCAACAATCGCTCGGGGTCAGGCATGCTCAGTACTTTTATTTATACGACACACACTCTAGCTGAGCGACTTGTTCGAGGCTGCCCGGTCTCAGCTACGGGCCACAAAGCTGCGATAGAGCAGCAACTGGCTGATTTTGATCACGGAATGCGAGGGTAGCGAGGCAACAACAATCAAAAGGTAGGTGCTAATTGCTCTACTGAACTCTGAGGACTTCTTTCTGACTGTTTTGTTGGCAGCCAAAGAATATAGGTTCAGAACGCATCTAGAAAATAGGCAACTCTCAGAGTACTTGTTGAAAGTTTCGGTGGTAGACTGGGAACAAGAACAAAACCAATGCGACATTTGCTTTTTCGCACTTCAGCTGATAGGGAAAAACAAACTCATTCATCGACCTGATCATACCACCCCTTCGTTCGTTTTTAATCCGTGATTGCCGTTTCCATGTGACGCACTTGGGCACTGGATGCAGCGCTGTAAAGTACTTGACTGCGAGCATCCTACTTCTCTATAACGCATCTTGGGTGGAAAATGGGATTATCGTGACTTTATCAACAAAGTCGAGGAGAGTATGAGGGTATTTACAGTCTTAGATAAAACAATTGAAGGAAGATTGTTGTTCGAGAAACTTCAACGTGACTTTGGTCCAAAACTCCACTCCGCCAAGGAATTTTGGCCTTGTCGCTTACATTAAGTTGCTGCCTTACGCTCAAAGCTCCTCGTCACTGCAAGCGATCTTCCTCGCAGCTTCTTCACTCCAGCAAAGCTTCTCCGTCCCTCTCCTATAATCCGCCAGTCCGCTATCTCCAGTAGTCTCTCGTCGCCAACCGCAAAGATGAAGCCCGTCGTAGGAGTAATGCAAGCATGGTCATGGTAGCTACCCCCTCCACCAAATCCCTCACCACGCCTCACGATCTCTAAAACGGACATGAGCTGACGAAGATGGATGCAGCATCGTGATCTCAGTCTTCGCAATCGTAATCCTCTCTGTAATCGGCGCTCTCTTCAAATCAAACCACCACTCCCTGATGGGCTCGACGAAAGACCCGCCAGTCAGCCAAGGTCCTGCTGTCGCTGCTACAGTGTTCTCTGCTGTTATCGTCTACGCTGTACGTCTCCTTCCCAATATCTGCAGATAATCCATACCCTTCTACTCCCCAATGGAAATCCCAGGTTAGAGGTGGCTCTGATGTGAGATCTTGGCTGATGAGAATTCAAACAGGTTTTCCTTGTAGGCTGCAGTTTCCAAGCCTACCTACACATACGCGAGAACCGACGAGGAGCAATAAGTCTCTCTTGACAATCAATCGAATTGCGAGATGTATACAGGCAGCGATAGCCTCGATGGACCTCATACGCGTGCGAGCTTGTAGAGCTGTTACGGCTGTGGTTGTCGATAAACGTGGACCGGGTAAGCGGGATGGCGTATGGCGTTCTCGTGATTGATGTTTTTGGGATGGGTTAAGACCGACTGGGTGAGGAGAATCAGTTGTGGCATAGCAGGCATATTTGTGGGCAGTGAAGAGCGACATGTTACGTATTGGAGCATTGGCTACGAATTGAATCGGTTCAAGCTGCAATGACAAAGTGATTTGTGACGCCTTTTGATTTTGTGGAAGTGGGATACGAAGCTATGTGCTATTCGCAAGTAGGTGGAGCAAGCTCAAAGGCTCTTTTCATTGGACATTCACTCTTGGGCAGTAGCGGGATTATCCAGTTCAAAAAAAAAAATACATTAAGGGTCTAACTAGAATATCTGTGTCCAATATGTAATTCTGATAGTAATGTAGGTCTAAAAACCTACAATATCCCTGACACAGTTTAACTCTAGCCCAATGCATACCAATAATTAACTCCTCCAGCGCCTTATGCAAATGCCATCAAGTAAGTCCTCCATACACATGCCTTTCATGTTACTACTGGTTTCGATCCACTTCCCTTCCAGAATCTCAGGCCCGTCTTGCCCTTATTACCACCTGATCTGTCCTCCCCCAATATGCTCTGCTTGGCCAACTCTTGCAACTCCGCATCTTCGGGCGTAAACGTACTTCCACTGAATTCCGACGCACCTGGAGATGCTTTACTCGCTGCAATTCGATTCGTCTCGAAGCTCTTGCGCGTGAAGAAGGATCTTTTCGTGCGTAAGCCATGCTGCTTCGGCTTCAAACTCAACGCACTTGGCTGATGTGTGACTTGCTGTGGCGGATGAGGCGCAACCCGACCCTTAGCATCGAAATAGAAACTGGCATCTCTGCGGTGGTCCTGGACGTCATTTCTGGACGCAGCACGACTTGGAACTTCGATTTTCGGAGGGGGTACCAACCCTTCGCTAGCATGCTCGACAAACGTGTCCGATAGGAAGGCGATGAAGATGTCCACATCACGTATAGTGCTCATAGCACCCAAACTGGCCCTCACAACTCCCGTTGGCTTTCCACCGATAATCTCCAAGTCGCCGGGCTCTCCGCACTTATGTCCAGCAGACCACGCACGCTTGAACTGCCATGGCTCGACCTTGAGATGACTAGCGATTCCACCTGGGTTGCAGAGACCACCAGAACGAAGATAGATGTTTCTGTCGTTTGCTAATTGCTCTACTATTGAATATCTGACAGCGCTGCCATTGGCACGTACGACATTGAAAGCTATCATAGCGCCTTGCTTTGATGGATCCGTGTAAGGATATGGGTCGGCTACATCGTTGTAGATGACGCAGGCCGGGCGGCCGTTGTAATGACAGAGGCCTGAGAGACGGGTGTAGAGGCGATGTCCAAGGAATGAGGTGTGACGAGATATGGCTTTCATCGAGCCGTACAACTTCTTGTGAGCGTCAATGGCGCAACCCAAAGCCATGATACTATGGAACGGAAGAGTACCATCTTCGAGTCCCTCGTGTAGCGCGTCGTTCTTGCGTTGTACTGTTGCCTCGTGGAATACAGTCACCATATTGACAGTACCGCCGCCAAAATACCGTCTCCAAGATAGAATGTGGCCGGATTTCTTGCGGACAATGAGGGCTCCCAAGTCTGGAAATCCAAATATCTTGTAGAACGAGAGTGCCGTGAAATCGGGTGCAGTATCAGGATCACTGAGGTCCAGTTGAGTAGTGGTTGCTAGTGCAGCGGCATCGAGTAACGAGTGGGTGTTTTGGTGATGGGCTTTGGTTGACTGGCGGAGCTTGCTGGTCCATGACAACGGGAGTCGACGTCCTGTCATGTTTGACTGGCCTGGATAGGCGAAGAGACCAGGGAGAGCATCGTCATTGGAGGAGTTGATACGTGTTGGGTATCCATTCAACCATTCTTCAACCTCCCGGTCACTACCAAAGCAATGGTGATTGCCATCGGTGTACTCTCGAACTCCCACAACGCTGGTGTGAGAATCTTTGTGGTAGCCATACCAGAAAGTACCGGATATCGAACTGGCTGCAGCAAGGTCTCTGAAGCTCTCTGCAACCAATTTAATGGCTGCAGTAGCATTAGCTGTGAAGATGAGATCAAAGTGCTCTGGGTCCGCCTTGAAGAAGTACAAAATCTTTTCTCGAATCGAATCGACAACATGACCTGACAATTTTGCAGGGTCAGATGCCGAGTGAGGATTTCCGTAAAGATTATTGACCATCATTTCGGAGAAGGCTTCAATCAGCGATCTCGAGTAGATGGTGGTACCACCATGATCCAGATAAACTCTTCCTGCAAACGCCTCATCAGCTTGAGCCCAGTTGAGGACCAGTAGCTACTTACCTTTCATCATTGGATACTCGTCATCTCGGAATTCTTCAACGGCGTTGTTGTATGCCATGGTGGCGAATGGCAACGAAGGAGCGATGCATGCCAAGGAGATTGAAGGACCTGAAATGTTTGAAGTTGATCAGTCGGCGAAAGAAGGAAGTTTGATAACGAGACTTTGATGACATGACCTTACTGGTGCGTGAGTCAATCACAGTGAAGAATTTTCGGATGATGTTCCTGACGTGGCCCAGATTCACTCTCATCTTCCAAAGAGAGTAGGAACGGACGTTCCCCTATCAAAACAAGAGCAGGCGATCATATGACTTCCCGATCGGCTCATTTGAAAGCGAATGTCCAACCCTAATCCACGTGCAGTCCTACTCAATTCACTCAATTTGAAGGGTTGAACAAAGAAGGGAGTTGCATAACAATATTGGCATTTTGCAAGCACTGAATTTGAAGTGCACGAGGCTACTCACTTAACTTATATTTCAAAGGCAGGCAAGTCTTCCCACATGAGAACTTGGCTGCAGTCCAGACTGTGAAGAATGAACAGGGATATCAAAAACATTCCGCAGGAGCACCACCAATCATACCTGGGGGCCAAAGTGGCAATCCAAGATGTTGAGGCGTCGATCTGCTTTACTTGAGTGGTGGGCAGGAACTGGTAAGCGCCAGCGATTGAGCCGACTCTTGAGTCAATGAACAAGAGGCATCATTGATCCCAGTAAATTGGATACAACAAATATGGAGTTGTCCTCTCTCCAATAGCAGATCAAAGTCTGGAGAAGGCGGTGGAAGGATTTATTCAGCGCGTCCTTTACTGCACAGCGTACGCTGCATGGCATCTCGAAAGAGGGCCCAAGGACGCGAAGATGCAGGCGTGGAGACGCGGGTTTGCGGCAAAGTGAAAGAGCTATTAACGATTCCTGGGGGCCAGATGTATGTCAGAAGCCTATTTGAGGTTTGGAATCTCCCGGCGATGAGTTTGTAGCTGTACATATTGCCTAGCCAGGATGCCGCAGGATTATGTTGTTCGGATCCAATAGCATCTTTTCGTAGCTGAGAGGTGGTCAGCTTGGAAGACGGTTAGCTTGTTGCTGAAGGAGGTATGTTGCGTTGTGTAGCTGCTTGGCAAGATGCATGGCCGGACGATCGATGCTCTTGAAAGGCGAGGATGCGGCGTTGGTCAGCGAGTTTGGGGGTCACGTGTATGGCATGATTAGTTAACCGCCGAACTTCAAGTGCTTATTATGATGCGGGCAATCGGTTTTTATGCAGTCAGCTGTCAGCCGAGAATAGCTACAGATGCCAAATACCTCAAGTCGCTGTGGTAGATAGAGCCAATCTCAGTTCCTATTTCAAGTAAGACGGGCAATCGAGCTCTATGCAGTCAGCAGAGGGGTAGTCCATGATGTGGTTATATTTTCAAGTTTGTTGATAATGCTTGATAATTCCATACTAGTCTTCCCTTCTCTTTCATCATAACTGTGTCACTGCCATCGTCAAGAAGACGAAAGTTCAACTATTAAGGGCTTTGATTCCATTTGACAATACATCCCAACGCATCTCCCCAAACTACCGAGCATTAACTCATTAAGTATGAGTACGCGTTCATTACCAACCCTCCACGATCTTCGTCTTAACATACAGTCCCTTTGCTGGTCTAGCAGTAACACCCCCCTTAATAAGCATATTCTTCTCATCCAACTCCTTCTCATCATTCAACTTAAACTCAAACCTCCCAATCCAACTCGCCAACAAGCACGCAAACTCCGCTTTTGCAAAAGCCTGCCCGATACAACTCCTCGGCCCATGCAAGAACGTCAGCATAGCATAATTGCTGGGCGCACCACCGTTTGCGCTTTGCGGATTCTTCTCTGAGGGCATCCAGCGGTCTGGGTTGAATTTTCGCGCGTCGGGTCCCCAGAGTGATTCATGCTTGTTGATTGCCCAGGGGATGAGCATCACTCGTGTTCCTTTCGGGACATGGTGGCCGGCAATGGAAGTATCTTGTCCCGCCTCTCGGAGGGTGAGGGGAACGGGAGGGTAGTAGCGGAGGACTTCGTTGCAAACAGCATTGAGGTACGGCATGTGGTCGATCGTCTGACTCGTGATGTTGGTGTCTTCGTCAACGCTTGGCAACTTTTCTCTAACTTCTGCGCGGAGGCGGTTTTGAATGTCTGGGTTCAAGCAGAGCATGTAGACAGCCCAAGTCATTGCACTGGCCGTTGTCTCATGTCCTGCTGCGAGGAAAGTCATGAGCTGGTCGATCAGGTTCTCTTCGCTGAAGCCGCCGCTTTCTAATGCCACGCTGAGGATATCGACATCTGTCAACTCTTTCTTCTCTAATTTCTCCTTCTTGGCTCGGATGAGCTGTCTGCAGGTTGTCCTGATGACCTTCGCTGCAGCTTCAATATCCCCGTTCCTCTTGATAGGCAAGTTTCTCACGAACCATCCTGGGAGGAAAAGATTCAGAAGTCCAAGGATTTGCGCCTGGCGAGACGGCTTGAAAACTGTCCTGTAAGTCTTGTTGAGAACTGTATTGGGATCGCGAATTGCGCCAAAGTCCTGACCCAGTCCTGCAAGTCCAATGATATCCAGGGTCGCTCTGCTTGCCCACTCTCCTACCTCAATAACCGCCTCTTCCTTGGCTTCAGCGTCCTTCTCCACATCTGCGGATTGCGATTTCTTGATCTCCTCGGCTTTCACAGCTTCTGTCATAGCCATAGTAGCCTCCCGCGACTTCGACCAAAATGTTGGGTATAGATTCTTCACATGCCGGAATGCGAATGCAGGCATGAGATTCTTCCTTTGTGTCTTGTGTTCTTCTCCTTCTGCCAGCAGAACGCCAACTCCTAACAACCGTCCAATACCTCGCGCAACGTGGGCCGGCTTGATGAAATCGTAGTTCTTCGATACCAGGACTTCGCCGAGTGCTTTCGGGCTCGTAATCATGAGGCGCTCGGAGTTGAAGAGGCCTAGGTAGCGGATAACACCATCGTTGGGAACGCTATTGACCCTGCGCACAAAGTTAGCACTCTTTGAATTGAACTAGGGTCTGCGGAGACCTACCAATCCCTCATTGGCGCTCCAGTCGGCTCAGCTTGTATCCGCGCAAACTGGCCATTCCACCAGCTTCCGCCCGGCGGCGTAGGGAGATGGCGCAACGGCGAGAGGAAGTTTGGATATACTATGACTCTCCAGAATGCCCACAGCCAGAATTGTAAGAACCATAGCTGGATAAACGTCCCGACGTAACTTGGTTTCGAGAAGAGCAAGAGGTTCGGTTGATGTTCCACGAGGACGTATGTCGACAGCGCGGAAAGCGCAGTGAGAGCTTTGAAAGGAACGTCCGTCATTGTATATGTCTATGTATCCAAGTGCCTCGAAGTTCGAAGGGGATGCGACTTTATGTAGGTGCGTCGTTGGGATTCGATCGAGAAGGCGCGCCAGGTTGGAAGAAGCAATGTATGCGAACCAAAGAGGAAGCAAGGGATCCTCTCAGCCAAAACCGACGATATATATTTATGTATGCCAGTATATCAAAATGACAGATTTCCGCCCAACTCTAGGACCTTGCGGCGCCGATATTCAAGATGACATCTGCTTCTTCGCAAGTTTCAGACCAGTGGTTCGCACTACAATTCTCGCAAACTGCGTCGGATCAGGAAAGAACGGACATTGAGAATTAACGAGCGGTCTGTGGATATACCGGTATGAAATACGGAGGAAAGAGAGGCAAGTTCTTGGGATGAAGTATGAGAATATCTTGCGACATCGAGCATCCCGCTTTGGGGAATCGATGCCGAGTTCCAAATGACAGGGCATCGAGCGATCTGGTTGGACCAGAGAGTCGGGATGCAAATCACCCGATAAGGCGCGAATTCCAGCTTCTTTTCCCTTTTTGTCTTGGAGGGGTCAACGACGCCGTCGAACGGTGATTGGGTTGCCCCGCAATTCCGACGACGCGCATTTGGAGGAAACCATGAGTACGCGTTCAATACAGTAGTCGAGTTTTTCGGGAGACATCGAATGGACGGCGCAACCCGCCACGAGTTGGCAAAGATGAGAGCAACGCCGATTCCCGATTTGGCCTAGGAAGACCAAAAGCTTTCCCTGCTGCTTGATTGAACCCTCATATCTGACGTCACAATTAGAGATGTTTTGCCACTTTATACATCATTACTGAAATCATGTGAGTGAATCAGAATCACGCAAGACAAACTCAATATAAACCTTACCAGCTCGTCCTGATCTACAAACCGGAAGAAGCATTCAACTATCGCATGTGGTAGTATATGCTACAAGACATAGTTCGGGGTGCTTGGTTGACCGTGTTCACCCTATCGCACATCTGTCAGTGACACACGACAGTCCACGGACATGGCAAATAAAAGACATGCTTACAAGAGTTCTGCTCCGGGGGGAGCTGTCGAGCCTCGAAATGAGAGGATACTTGGAGCTATAGGTGGTGCAGCTCTAGCAGTTGGCGGAAAAGAAGTATGGGATCGGAGATATGGCGAGGTGCATCATCCACACTCGGGGAACGCTTTGAGTACAGCAGCGATTAGCGCGGCGGGTGCTTTTGCTGGCTACAAAGCAGGTGAGCTGTACGCAAAGCATGGGGACAAGACCGGAGGAACGGTCGACTCACATGTGGAATATCAAGGCAGGAACGGCAAGGAAAGAAGTGGTAGAAGTCGAAGTCTCCCCCGTCCGAGCACAGGCTGGAGAGATGCCTTAGGAGCACCGGAGGTTCAACATGCCGCTAAATCTGCTTTACTGGCAGGTGCTACTGAAGCTTTAAGGGTGCGCAAGGAACCTGGAGGATGGCATGGCTCGAAAGGAAGGCGTGTCCTCGCTGCAGCAGCCGGAGCTGGTGCAATTGATGCAGCTGCTGAGCATAAGTCTCACAAGCACCCCAAACGCCACGCGCTAGAGGCTATTGCGGGTGGTTTGGCAGCTAACAGAGTGGTAAACGGCCCTAGAAACAATATTACGCGTGAACGGCGCCGAAAATCTAGGTCGAGATCTCGAAGACTTAGTGACAGCGATTCATATAGCTCGGAGTCTTATGATAGTCGCAGCCCGTCACCAAGTCGTGGAGTAGGCTACAATCATCACAGACGTAGCAAGAGCCTCACCGATTACGCTCGGAAAGGGCTGGCAGCTATTAGTGCTAGGTGAGGCTACTTGAAGTGAACGCGGTGGACATGTGAAATCGGTAGGTTGCAGAAACTGGTGATATAGGAATAATTCTCTGACGTGAGGTAGGCATTATAGCGGAGAAGTAGGAGCTACAATCTCATACACCTTCCAGATCAGCATCAGGAGTGGGAAAGGTGTATCTTTGGGGAATAGCCTGGGGACGCTATCTTTCGTTTCGAGAGGCGTGTTGGTTAGGGAGTTGACCGAGGGGCTGATAGGTGGCTCGAGGAGGATATTAGGTGTCTTTGCAGGATTAGGAGGATGTGGGGAAGTGCTGGAGAAAATGCGATGGGAATGTTGCGGCAGAAATTTTTGAAGGACTTTCAGGGATTCAATTAAGCCATGTTTTCCATTGGATCCAATTCCTTGACTTTCCCCAGCTTCAGTGTGTCAAACGAGTAGAGTTTGAGTATACTCACTGCCCAAGTATGATGCTGAAGATGGTGATGTTAATCAAAGGGAAAGATGGTGGGTGTCAGATGCAGTCGTAGAATGCGGGGAAGAAGTTCGAGAAGAACTCTCCCCACACCGAGGATCATCCTTCATGTCAAGTAGGTGGCGGAATCGTACCTAGGATGGGGGAAAGTTTAGAAGTAAAGCTTAGCTTTCATTAACATTATTATTTTATGTGCCAACTCCTCTCTTCTCTCTTTCCGGAATCAAAGATACTGAAATGCTGTGCAAGTGGCCCACCTTCCCCAAAATATGGACACCTGCCCAAGAACGCCGTTTGTTTCCTATGCACGATGACATCCCATACTGCGTCTGATGCTAGCTTTCAAATACAAAATAGCCGTTATGTTTGGATATGGACAAAATGTACATCCTCCGCTCTCATTATATACTGAGCTATGAAAACATGTACGCTACCAATGCCGCAGCTGGTATTAATACATTCGGGAAGGAGTGTGAGGGTGCTGAGGAGATCGAGACCTCTGTCTTAGTTGTTTTTGCGACCTTCTTGACATCTGGGCAAATAGTCGAGTTGGTCATGAGAGAGGTTGAGATCCAGACTTGAGGCAAGCCTTTCGTGACAGTCGCTGTGATGACACCTGCAATTATCGTTAGCCTTCAGCCTCTTCTATTTAGTGCCATAGAACTCACCATATTCCTGCACGGTCTGCGTCGTGCACCCCAAAACATCCATAACCTCATCTCCAGCAATAAAATTCGTATCTCCAATAGTGTACGGTCCCAAGTCGGCCGAATCCTGACCCCGATTCGTCATGACCGTCACGATACTATAATCGTATCCCTTCCGCACAACAAGCACCTCATCCTTCACCATAATCAACTTGCTCTTCCAGGTCCAATACGGACTCCAGTAGTCATACGTACTTGCATTTGCAACAGCATTTCTTGCAGCGTTGATAGCAGCAATGTGGCTATATAGAGGTGCGCTGGTGTTATACCCCGATAACCAAAGAGCTTCTCGATTGTCGGGATCTTTTTGACCGTGGAATTGCTGTTCAGCGCCATAGTAAATAATAGGAATGCCGTCAGTGAGAAGAGTGAATGCGAGTGCGTTTTTGAGGAGGGAGACGTCGTTGGTGTAGTTGGCGAGACGGGGTTGATCTTGGTTTTCTGTGAAGGTGCCAAGAAGAGTCGAGTCTTGGCAGTCGGAGACGATGAGGTTATATTCATATTGCATACCGGAGAACGATATGGGAGGATCATTGAGGAAGGTGTTGTTGATGGAGGACCACCTTGAGAATATGTTAGCTTGTTGCTCGTCTCATGGTGGGTTCATGGAGGGGGGACGAACATCGGGTAATTGAGAACACCACTTAGAGCCTCAGACATATACTGGCACGCATAGCCGGGGTCCGAACTGAGCGCTTCTCCCACTGTGTAAACACCGGCGGCAGGTTGGAATTGTGTCCAGAAAGGTTTGGCCACGTGCTTAGCGGCATCGATACGGAATCCATCAACTATTCTTGTCAGTGGTATCCTATTTGTACCTGAAGGTAGAACTAACTGGAGTAATTCGCGACCACATCCTTTGCCCATTGATCCCAAACAGACTTCACGTAATCATTTTCCGTGTCCATATCTGGCAGTGAGAGGGAGTCGTCACCCAACCAGCACTGTGCCACCGTTAGCGAAAGCACCGCTATTCCGAGAAGGGAACGAACCATCTGCGCGTCAGTATCGTTGCCATAGTTGGCAATATAGCAGAATGGATGAAAGTATTCGGAGCTGTTGAAAGGAACGAAATCTGAAAAGACAGTGTCTTTCCCTGGACCAGCATATGCGTAATTGTTGGCGACGACATCAACCATCAATAGCTTAGACTCAAGTCAGCGAGCTGAATCCAAATCCATAGATCGCAACGCCATACCATATCTCTATCGTGCAGAGCTTGCGACAACTCTTTTAGGTCATCTGCAGTTCCGAAGTGCGAATTGAGCGTCGTTATATCTTTTGTCCAGAAGCCGTGGTATGCTTCACCGACCTCGTCTGATCCATTGATGTTCGTAACGATGGGGGAGATCCATATCTGGGAGGGAAAAATCAGTATATCTTTCAGAGATTGAGCACCCAATGGCCGTCATGCAAGCGTGGGAAAGACTCCTCTCATATCATGACTTGGAACGACTGCTTCCCCTTTCCCAAATGCGCGATGGACTTCGGTCGATCATGGAGAAAGGTCTCTTAGTGGTTCAATATTGACTTCAATATCTGTCGCCCAACATCGACATGTCCAACGCAGCAGAGCATTTCCCTGCATATTTCGCTCATTCTCAACTCACCGCAGTGAATCCCATTCCCTGTATGTAATCCAACTTGCTTATGATACCCTGCCATGTTCCTCCGCAGTACTTGTTCTCTGATAGAACACACGGGGCCGTTGTCGAACCATCTGGGCGCGCAAATCTGTCAGTGATGAGTTGGTAGATCGATCTCGACCTCCAATCATTTATCGAAGCAACGGCTTGTGTTTCGTGAACGAATGTGAGGAGAATAAGAAATATTAGATATCGAAGTGAGGTTGAAACGAATGCCGTCGATGCCGTCGACGTAGCGGGTGTCATCATGATCGTCGTCTGTGGTACTCAATCATAGATCTTTTCGTGGAGGCGCCACCATCGTTCTCGGGAGCTCAAGTAGAACCTTCGTTGATGAAAGAGACTGTTCCGTAAGCACTTAGGTCTCTTCAACGGGTCTGCAGCCAATAGAAATGATGCAAATAAGACAAGGTGAGCAACGATCTTATGGGGAAACATGGAAGGTCGAGAGACACAACATGGGAAACGGATGGACGAGTCAACCGAAAAGGAGATGTGAAGCCGACTTGCAGCACAATTCCGCAGTCTGCCAGGGGTGATAAGTCTGCATAAAGGGACGGAGCACTAAGAAATCTTCGAGTCGTTCCAGAAAAGAGACGCTCCACTTGGTTGATGAGTTGCCACTTCCAAGGGCAGTGAGGGACAAAAGACTCTTGAGCCAATCCGGTGTCCTTAATCTCCCCACCTACCCTAAAGAAGCACAGAGAATTCCACCAAGGTCCAAACAAGGAATCGACTGGAAATTATGGGAATGGGCAAGGTGCTTGATTGTGCACGGCATGTGATGGTTTTGTGGATGGGGTGACTCTTGGTTTCCATCTTGGTGACGTCCGAAGACAGAGTAGATCTAGTGCCGCCTTTGCAATATGTTCATGCAATCGTGAATGGTGCCTTTTTCTCGTATAATTTGGGAGCGTTATTTCCCTCCTTTAAAAAGAGAAACCCGAGAAAAAGCGATCTCAACTTTCTTTCTCGCTCGGGGGTTTGCCGGGGTGCCGAGGACCCAGCCTCATGTGTTACAAAATTACTTCAAAAGAACATATAACCTTAAAAGGTCAACTAATTTCCCCTTTTAAAATTCTGCCTTGAGTGCCGTCCTTCAGCTCGTTCAGCCGTTCCGAAATGTCTGGGATTCGAGTTCCGCGGCTCGCCTCTTGGCGTCACTTTTTTCCCGAACATCCCAACCAGCCTTGGGAGCCGGATTGGTGTCATGGTGTCCAGCATCGGCCTCGTCCTATGGCCTGATTCCTGGTTTGGCTCTAGGAAGGTCTAAGGAGGGCTATGGTTTACCAGATTTCATGATGCAGCAACCGGTCAACGCTGGCAGGCGGTAGATGCGAACGTTAAGGTTATCAATAAAGAACGTCGTGTTCAGGGGCTATGCGGTTAGCCTTGGCATTGGAGCCAGGGTTCCACTGGTCAAAACGGCATGGATGAGACCAAGTCAGGGATGTGTCTTGAAAATCGGGAGTGCCCCCACGAGTCAATACCGACTTTACTGTGGGACTTCCTGAGCAAAGATACGGGTCTCACCTTACCGGATCGACCCAGCGCTACCAAACTAGTCAGGTACACACGTCGATCTCCGGTCGCGACGACCACCGCGTTCAGGGTAGTCGGGACTCACCATTTTCTTCGTATTATTGTCGTACATAGGGGAGCTGCGTTGGGAATCTTTTTTTCGTTGAGGGAGAAGTTATTATTGATGGTTAATTGCGTTCCTTATGAATTTGACTTTTTGCTATGAAAAGGCTGGGAGATTTGGAGGCTCGGCCTTGTTTTCTTCCGACAGTCCAGGCGTGATGACATTCATCTCAGAGGAGCCGCCAAGCACAAAGGAGAAAATCTGCAGTTCTTCGGACGAATTGAAAGGTTTGAGGCGTATTCAGCCTTAAGCCATTGCAACATTTAGCTTGTTAAGTGCCGTAAGAACAAGCGAAAAGGGCATAAGATTGTAAAAATAAACATGTCCAATTTTGCACTAGGGTATTTTAACCCCTGAAACATCCACAGTGGTAACCCGTAACTCGCTTAAAGGCTTGGCTCTTATGGGCTTTGCCCGTCCTGGCACGCCATGCTGCATGTCTTTTACGACGTCCAACGACAGTCCATCGCTTGAGCCTCTATCAGCAACATCAGCACCACGTACTCATATCCTTCTAACACCCTACATCCTTCTGCATCTTCCCGTGTAATGATCCATCGCCATGCCCGGCCCATTGGTTCCCGGTACCTGCGAAGAAAAGGGGCTCCTGCAACAGACGACACCCTTATCCATTTTTTTTGTTGTTGTTTTTTTTTTTCAACGCTAACAGGTGTAGTGCCGGATCTCCACTATGCAAACCATATTTATCACCTACGTCGTTGTGTCCATGTGGATTGGGCATCAGTGGGGCCGTTTCACGTCACTTCACATCTTCATAGGCTTCTCCCTCGTATCGGAGCGTTACTGAAAGTAAAGTTCTACCCATATCGGCTTGGCACAGTTCAGAATTTTGCCATCCGGGATCGTATCATTCCCCTATGTCCTGCTGCTTCTAGGAGGCTCTTGCGGATGTGACGTTTATGCAAACAGGAGCCTATCAAGGTAATAGCAGTGTCAAGCGTTCTTCCAAAAGGTCTTATCGGTTTCATTTACTCACATTTTAAGCATGGCACAGTTCCCAAACTCTTAAGCGGGTTCCCAAATGTTCACCCGATCTTATGGGTCATGGATGCTTGCTAGTGTTGACAGTTATCCCATCACTCTATTACGCCTTGCCATCAAATCAC
The DNA here is from genome assembly GCA_002803225.1 of Gamarada debralockiae. Taxonomy (NCBI): domain Eukaryota; kingdom Fungi; phylum Ascomycota; class Leotiomycetes; order Helotiales; family Hyphodiscaceae; genus Gamarada; species Gamarada debralockiae. Next base: position 13,124 of record NXFV01000629.1, on the reverse strand, counting down.
AAGTGTTTCTCACAGCGATTACAGTGATTAAGTACTTTGGAGGCTTATCTCCCGAAACATGCGGCTATTCCTAGTTAAGTTTTTTCAACCTTCTGCACAGATGTTGCCGCTGAACCACTCGTATCTGGGACAGTGTGGACCATGTACATCCGAAGGGGTGCAGTTATTTTGGGAGCTTGATCAGCCTCCTTGCGAGGATCATCCCATGGTATCATGTTGCCAAATTTCCTGGCAGGAGTCTTGCCGCGTTCCGGGTCTTAAAAGGGACAGGTGTGATGGCCGGATGGGTCCTCATTCGCCTTGAATGGCGAACAGTGGGCCAGAGCCGCCTAGGGATGGTCGTCAGTAAGCAGCCTCTTACCCTCCCTTGATGGACTTGCACCGTTAAGTCTCAGGGGGGAGTAGCCGCTTCTGACCTAACCCAAAGTTGGTACGTTACTTTCAAAGGATTCTCGAGCACTTCAGCTGTTTAGCTGACCAGCAGGGTTGCCTCGTATCTTGAGATTCTGGGGTTCTTCATTCTTCTTCCACCATCCCCACCATCCGTCTTTCCCTGTTCTTGTGCTCTTTTGCGATACCTTCTCTGCGGATCCAAACACCTCACGGTCTCTACCGATATCGATGCTACCATTCAAATATTCCTAGAGAACCTTTCTCGGTCTCAGCAGTTCTTTATCCGTCACTCGTTCAAAGCATTGGCCGGCGCACATAATGATTTCCTTTCTGCCATTCGTTTCTTTACTTACATTAATATACACGACAATCCACGCCCTGCCTTATGATCCGGAACAAGAGCCATGGAAGTAAGTACCTCGTCTGACCCCGCGATCTCTAAAGAGGGCTTAACTGACCATAACATCTTCAGTCTTAATACAAATGAGACTGCCACAGATCCATTATACTATTCTGGCGAATGGGAAAATCACAGCTACCAGCCATCTCCAGATAATTGGCGTTTTCCCGTCTATACGATCTTCCTAGATCGATTTGCAAACGGAGATCCCAGGTACGTGGAGATTACTTTGGCAGGGCCTTTCGAAGATGAATCTACATACTGACTATGATGGGGAAGTAACGATGATGCGAATGGCACGGCATACGAGCACGATCTCATTTCGAATCAGTTCCGCAATGGAGGAGATATTAAAGGACTTGTGGACTCGCTCGACTATCTCCAAGGCATGGGGATAAAGGTACCATACTTTGCCGATAATTCGAGTACCATTGTCGCTGATTGTGTGCCAGGGATTGTATCTTGCTGGTAGTCCGTTCATAAATCAGCCTTGGGCTGCAGACAGCTATAGCCCTCTCGACTTAACGCTGCTTGACCATCATTTTGGTAACATTTCCACTTGGAGAGAGGCGATCACAGAGATCCACTCGAGAGGGATGTACGTGATCTTAGACAATACTTTTGCAACGTGCGTATACCAAAAATTCGGACTTGTTGCAGTTATCTGACCTTCGCACAGATTGGGCGACCTGATTGGATTCGAAGGATATCTCAACACAACCACCCCATTCAGCTACACGGAACATAATGCTATATGGAAAAGCGATCGAAGATATTGGGACTTCGAGAAATCGGATACATACATCGACGAATGCACATACCCTCGATTCTGGACGGAATTTGGGGTCCGAGTCAGCAGAAATGTGACAGAGAACATGGTGGGATGTCGAGCCAGTGACTTTGATCAATATGGAGACGTTGAATCTTTTGGCACATATCCAGAATGGCAGAAGCAATTGTCCAAGTTCGGTTTCGTCCAAGATCGACTCCGAGAATGGCGTCCTAGCGTGCTTGACAAGATCAAGCTATTTTCTTGCATCACTATCAAAATGCTGGACATCGACGGATTCAGAATCGACAAAGCTTTGACCGTTACTTCAGATGCTCAAGGTGACTGGTCAGAATACATTCGCGGCTGCGCGAATTCAGTGGGAAAGACGAATTTCTTCATTCCTGGTGAAATCGTGGCAGGCAATACTCTTGGGGCCATTTACTTGGGCAGAGGAAAGGAGCCTCAAATGGCTGTCTCTACACTCGAGCAAGCTTTGACAGCGAAAAATGGTACAGATGAGGAGCTTTACATTCGAAATGGAACGAAGGGTGCGCTTGACGCTGCCGCCTTCCATTATTCCGTTTATCGCAGTTTGACGAGATTCTTGGGGTATGTACAATATCTCTATGAAGCCAATCGATTGGATAGGTGCTGACTGCGCTTTTAGGATTGATGGTGTGTATGCAGCGGAACTCGATACACCGATCAACTGGGTTGATGGCTGGGAGACTATCATGGAGACCAACGACATGATAAACCAGAACACCGGCGCTTTCGATCCTAGGCATATGTACGGAGTGACCAACCAGGATGTTTTCCGGTGGCCAGCCATCACAAATGGCACTGAGAGGAATCTCCTTGGACTCTATGTTACAACTATGATCTTGCCAGGAATACCCACGCTCATGTGGGGTGAAGAACAGGCCGATTATATTTTGGAGAATACTGCTGGAAATTACCTGTACGGACGGTCTCCCATGACCTCTACTCTGGCGTGGCAGCTTCATGGTTGTTACACTGTTGGAACCGAAAAGTACAGCAATTTCCCCCTGGATGCTGCTCTTTACGGTTGCCAGGATGACAATGTCAGTCTGGACCACCGAGATCCATCCCACCCGATTCGAAATATCATCAAGAGAATGTATGAGCTACGCACGATATACCCTGTCTTGAACGATGGATTCACCTTGCAGCGCCTCTCGAACAAGACCTACGACCTCTTTCTTCCGGGTTCACAAGGGACGCCCACCGAGATTGGCCTGTATAGTGTTCTCAGATCCCGCGCCGACATTCAGGACTTCACAGGTCAAGGACAGGGCAACCAAAGTATTTGGCTCGTATATGGCAACGACAATCATACGATTACTTATACTTTCAACTGCACGAATTCTTCGGATGCCTTGATTGCTCCATTCGATACCGGTACGACTGTCAAGAATCTATTCTATCCTTATGAAGAGTATACACTTGCTTCCTCTACCAAATACCTTGGACTTGAAGGTTCAAGTAAAGCAGCTGGTTGTTTGGCGCAATTTGAAATGCCGGGTTACGGTTTCAAAGCTTTCGTCCCAATTGATAAATGGGTTGGCTCTGTTCCTTCAATCACTGGATTTCTTCCTGGCCACGATTATAGGATGCTTTCAAAAGTCGGCGTAGACGAGACGGAGACAATCGGCATTCAGATCCAGTTTTCTCAGAACATGGACTGCGATTCCGTTACCAGTTCCATTTCCCTCGAGTCAAACACGAACGACAATTCAATACCGACCATTGACAGAAGCTCTATAAGTTGTAAAAGCGTTAATGTGGCGAATAACTCGACTTACTCTGGCGGACTCGCAACAGCTTGGACTTACTCTTTCAATCTGGTTAACGTCGCCAACGGAGTCCATCAACTAGTTGTTAACAATGCTACGAATGCCGCTAAAAATAGCTCCACGGGTGCAGTTGACAGATTCTTGTTTCGAGTTGGACAGTCTGACAATCCCATGGTCTTTCCCCGAGCGGCCAATTACTCAGACACACTCCTGTACAAGAACGAGAACGGATCGTACATGATCTCTCATAAGGCTGCCGGAGCTACCAAATTCCGCTACTCCGTGGATTTCAGATCCTCGTTCAGTGACTGGATTCCTTACACTGGAGGAAACAGCACTTTACCAAATAAGAATTGGACAGGAACAAGTCTCCAGGGTTGGAATGGCGAGCACATTTATGTCCAATACTGGGGTAATTTGTCAGCCAGCTCCAATCATTTCCAGGAAGGCGATGTCGGCAACAACGGTGTTCCACGACGAATCCCGCACATGTTCGTTCAAGGACCGTTCAATCAGTACTCCTATGACGCTGGTCTACCCGGAACAATGCAGCAACACTCAAATGGAACCTGGTACTACGATTTCATGACAGAATGGCCGACTAACTTCCAGTTGAACGAGTGGGGTTTGAATCCTGATGGAAAGCCTGATCAAACTTTGATCTTGGGCGACATTGATCATGACCATGTTTTGGATCGAATCCCTCCAGGCTCTCTGATTACCAATATCATCAATGTCACCGAAGGCCCTCCATCACCGTACACCGCCTGGAGAATTACGATGAACGATGCCGACTACACATACCAGTATATTCCTATCGGCAACCGATGGAGTCAGCTGGCTCTGTTCATTCTTTTGGCTCTCATTCCATTATTGACGGCTGGTGCAGTCATTTGGATTTTCATCAAGTCTTTCTATTCCGTGAAATTTAACGAAGTTGGTGTCACCAAGAAGCAGGGAATCATTCCTCTGGCAATTCGACGCAAGTTCAAGAAGGGTGGTATGAATGAGAAGGCGGTCATCCCTATGGTCGATGTGTCCCGCACTCCCACCCCAAGGAATTCAGATCCCGAGATGGGCGCCAATCCTCTGCACGCAGACTTGGGTGGTGTTCGTCGAAGCATCCTCGTCGCTACAATGGAATACGATATCGAGGATTGGGCCATCAAGATCAAGATCGGTGGTCTTGGTGTGATGGCACAACTTATGGGCAAAGCTCTGGGACACGCTGACCTCATTTGGGTCGTTCCTTGTGTCGGAGGTGTGGAATATCCTACCGATCAGCCGGCCGAAGCCATGTTCGTCACTATTCTAGGCAAGCAGTATGAGATTCAGGTCCAATACCACGTGCTTCGAAATATCACGTACGTTTTGCTGGACGCAGCCATCTTCCGCAAGCAATCGAAGAGTGAACCTTACCCAGCTCGAATGGACGACTTGGAGAGTGCTATTTACTACTCAGCATGGAATCAGTGTATCGCTCAAGCTATCACCAGATTCGACGTCAGTATTTATCATATCAACGACTACCACGGAGCATGTGCACCTTTGTACCTGCTACCAAAAGTCATTCCTTGCGCGCTGTCACTCCATAATGCCGAGTTTCAAGGTCTTTGGCCAATGCGTACTCCCAAAGAAACCGAAGAAGTCTGCAACGTGTTCAACCTGGATCCCGCCATTGCCGCAAAATACGTTCAATTCGGCGAAGTCTTCAATCTTCTGCATGCCGGTGCAAGTTATTTGCGAGTGCATCAGAAAGGGTTTGGAGCAGTCGGTGTGTCCAGAAAGTACGGCAAGCGATCCTTCGCCCGATATCCGATTTTCTGGGGCTTGTCAAAGATTGGCAGCTTGCCTAATCCGGACCCTACGGATACTGGTGAATGGGAGAGGAATGCACAGAATGATGAAGAAATCACCGTCGATCCGGAGTACGAGGCGAAGAGACCAGAGCTTAAACGACAGGCTCAGGAATGGGCGGGTCTCAAGCAAGATCCAGAGGCTGAGCTATTCGTGTTCGTCGGTCGTTGGTCAATGCAGAAGGGTATCGATTTGATTGCGGACGTCTTCCCATCCATCTTGGAATCGTATCCAAAGGTACAACTCATTACGATCGGGCCCGTCATCGATTTGTACGGACGCTTCGCTGCTTTGAAGTTGGCGAAGATGATGGAATTGTAAGTTTGCTCTCAATCTCTCAAATTTCTCTTCAGAAACTGACCTTCTTCAGATACCCGGGCAGAGTCTACTCAAAACCGGAGTTCACAGCACTCCCACCATTCATTTTCAGCGGATCTGAATTTGCTCTTATCCCATCACGTGATGAGCCTTTCGGTCTCGTTGCTGTTGAATTCGGCCGAAAAGGGTCTCTTGGTGTTGGCGCACGCGTGGGTGGTCTCGGACAAATGCCAGGATGGTGGTATACAGTCGAAAGTATCACTCCTAAGCACTTGGTCCACCAATTCAAAATGGCTATCCACGAAGCGCTCGCTTCCTCTGAGAAGACGAGATCCATGATGAGGGCACGCTCTGCCAAGCAAAGATTTCCTGTCGCTCAATGGGTGGAAGATCTTGACATCCTCCAGTCAACGTCAATCAAGATTTCCAAAGAGGAGAATTACGAGAAAAGTCACTCTCTCGCAAATACGCTCAAGAGTCCTTCAATGACCAACCTCAGGACACTTTTCACTGGCGGCCATAATTTGAGCCAAACGGATCTTCCACCTCCTTTCTCGAATCGGCATGGCTCAAGTCTTGCTCTCCCAGGGACACCAGGAACACCTGGAGCACCTTGGACTCCGCAATCCGCAAGGAGTTCAATTGATCACTGGACACCACCAAGCATGAATGCCAACAAAGAAATGCCCTCACCCACTCTCAAAGGTCTCCAGGTTTATACCCCAAGTCCGATGGCTTCTCCTTCTGCCGATGATGTTCTTCTTCCACCTTCGTTGGCTTTTGGTGGGGAGAGTGAAAGTTTGATGAGCAGAAGATTCTCTACTCTGAGCTACGACTCCGTTTCTGGAGGCCGTGAAGATTTCGCTTTGCAGAAGGTAGATCCAGCTTTCACCGATGCAAGTGGCGTGTACTTGAAGGAGTTTGAGAAGAAACTCGAACATCTGGGTGCGAAGTCATCCGAAAACCTTCTTTGCATTGAGGAGAACTTGATGAAGAGCGAGAAGAATTTCTTCAAAGATTATCGGGAAGCGAAGATGGGTATCTCAACCCCGAAAAATGGCAGCCGAGCGCCATCCCTCATGGGATCGAGACCGACAACTCCTGTGGGGTCCTTCTTCGAACACTCAGCGCATGGCAGTGTCGATTCCTTTCCTGAAGAAAATCTCTTGAACGAGTTCCCTCTTGGTGCTGGCTACAAGCCTCCTACTGGACTGTCGCTCTGGCTTTTGTACAGAGTTGGTGACTGGCCAATATACTCGATTCTGCTAGCTCTCGGACAGATCATCGCCGCCAACTCGTACCAGATCACGCTTCTGATAGGAGAGGTGGGCGAGACTGCGTTGCAGTTGTATGTCATTGCCACTATTTACGCTGTCAGCTCGATTGGCTGGTGGTTGCTCTTCAGGAGAGTCAAATCTGTGTACTGCCTCAGCATTCCGTTCATCTTCTATGGTCTTGCATTCTTGTTTATTGGAATAGGACCTTTTGCTGGGAGCTTTGCCAGAGGCTGGATTCAAAATGCGGCTACTGGTTTGTACGCTGTCGCCTCGTCAAGCGGTTCTTTGTTCTTTGCTCTCAACTTTGGTGACGAGGGCGGTGCGCCGATCAAATCCTGGGTCTTACGTGCTTGCCTTGTCCAAGGCACTCAACAGATCTATATCAGTGCTCTCTGGTACTGGGGCTCTGCCTTGGTGAAGCTGTCAAGTACTGGCGTCGCCGTCGCATCAACCACGATCCCCAACCAAGTAATCACAGCCATCACGATTCCCATCGCAGTTCTCCTGTGGGTCGTTGGAGCAGTCCTCTTCATCGGCCTCCCAAGCTACTACCGCCAACAACCCGGTAAAGTACCTTCATTCTACACATCCATCTTCCGCCGCAAGATCATCCTTTGGTTCTTCGTCTGCGTTATCATTCAAAACTACTGGCTCTCAGCTCCCTATGGACGAAACTGGAAATATCTTTGGACGACTCAACATGCTCCCGCTTGGGCCATCGCTTTGCTCGTTGGTCTGTTCTTTATCGTCATTTGGGCCGGGTTCCTTATTTTCCTATCTAGACTCTCTAAATCGCACTCCTGGATCCTCCCCGTGTTTGCGATTGGTTTGGGAGCACCACGATGGTGCCAAATGCTTTGGGGTACATCAGCAGCGGGACAATACCTCCCATGGGCAGGCTCAGCAGTCGCATCAGCAATTCTAGGTCGCTGTCTCTGGCTCTGGCTGGGAGTCCTGGACGCACTGCAAGGCGTAGGTTTCGGCATGATCCTGCTGCAAACCATGACCCGATTCCACATAACATTCACCCTGCTTGCCGCCCAAGTTCTCGGCTCCACCTTCACGATCTTAGCACGATTAACAGCACCCGACAACACCGGACCAGGAAGCGTCTTCCCCAATTTTGCACTTGGAAGCGATGGTCTTGGGACTGCATCGTTCTGGCTAGGTCTGATCTTCCAGATTATTATTTGTATTGGTTTCGCGGCGTTCTTTAGAAAGGAACAGTTGAGTAAACCGTAGAGTGGGATCCCTACTACATTTTGGATCTTTTTCATGTCATTCGTTACGTGACCAGTTTGTACAAAAGGAAAATAGACACGCGTTTATGCCTTGGGATGGCTGGGAGTTTTGGGGCGGCGGCGAGCGGATTTACTTGTATATAGAGTTCTTATATTTCGAAGAGTGATAGCAATATACCATCGATATCTTTATCCCGCTTCCAATTGCAGAGCCCTTTGCGAATGCATTTTGCCTAAATGGAGACTGAGGTGATTTGATTTGAAAGCACTCCGGCTGCGCTAGGGAGAGAAGGTGTGAGGACAAAAGCTGGGGTGGATTTAGTTATCTATCCCCCCTCAGTTTCAGGCATTAAATGGTCTCGGGGCGACTAGGTTTTCAGGCAGTCAGCCCATTTATTAGAAAAGGGGGTGTGAAGACCAGAGCAAGGATTGATCCTAAATCCGTATGTCACTTTGTCGACTTCATAACACTCCTATCTCTCAGATCTTCCTGTTTTTCTCATCTACACTCTTATCAATTAGCATTTTAATCTTGGTTGTGTTCAAGATGTCTCCTTTAGCTACCGTGGGAATCTTATCGATTGGGGAGATGGGAATGGGTATCGCAAAGCTGCTGACTGCCCATAATTATCGCGTGGTGACGAATATTGAGGGTCGAAGGTGGGATTTGACTTTCCTTCAATTTTTCTACAACATGCTTTTGTTCTCCATACAGCGATTTCCTTTTGCAAGGTTAGATATGCTCTGAGAATCCATATGAAGTTGAAAATTGTCAATTCACTCTCTCTTGCCCAAGTCATAGCTCTGGTCTTGTCAAGCGCTTCGGCGACTTGAGCTTCAATCCCATGGTGCTTTCGCATGATAGATCAATCAAATCACTCTTCCGTTTCAGTCGTTTCTTGAAATATACTTACATCCTCCAGTCAAGATACCCACGACCGCGCCCTCAAAGCCTCCATCGAGACCCTTCTCACCGATGTCTCCTTCGTCACGCAGTCCGACTACATCCTCTCGATTGTCCCTCCCCGCGACGCACTAGCAACCGCAAAGCGCATCACCACAGCATTGTCTGTATCCTCAGTCTTACCATTCCTCACCTCACTTTCCCTTCCTTTCGCTCTCCTCAATCCATATTCCTTCCCATCACACATCCCCTCCCTCATTCGTCGACCCTAGCACGCCATACTCACATAAGTGCAGCAACGCCCAAACCATCCCTAAATCAACACCACTCTACTACCTGGACCTAAATGCCATCTCCCCGCGCTCAGCCCGCGAGATCGCTTCATTGTTCACCTCCGCGGCACCAGGCATCCGTCTCATAGATGGAGGGATAATCGGAGGTCCTCCATCCCGGAAATCAAAACCTGATTCCACGCCCAAGACCACGGTTTCTACTCATCCAGAGACAGCACATGATTGGAAACGGCCTTCTATTCCCGTATCTGGGCCGCATAAGCTCACTTCACCAGACGCACCGAAGTCAGGCGCAAATTTGGCAGACGTGCTGAATTTGAATCATATTTCTGACGATATTGGAGTTGCCAGTGGATTGAAATGTTGTTTTGCTAGCACGACGAAGGGCTTCACAGCCCTCTGCATCCAAGCCTTCACAACCGCGTCAAATTTGGGTGTTCTTGACCTGTTAAAACAGGAAATGGGAGATCGTATTCCAGGAATGCTAAAGACTGGCACTGGGGGTGTTACTGCGAGTATGTATTGATTTCACTTCGTTTCGTTTCTTATTGATTCAGGTGCCTAAGAGACAACAGCTTCGTCCACGAGCATCTTCATTTCCGCGAGTGAAAAGAGGCACGAAAGGTTCTGGTTGTTACTGCACTGCCTGAAAAGGTCTTAAATCGAGTCTCGAAGATTTTCTCAAGCCTTTCAAGGCCTCAAAATAATCATTTTCGTATTTTTCAAGAACAATGCTGACGGCGATGCCAAATACAGTGCCGCCTAAAGCCTACCGCTGGGTCCGCGAGATGGAAGAAATCGCGCAAACTCACGCCGATGAAGGCGGATTCAATGGCGACATTGGGATTTACGGTGAGATAGCAAAGGTGTACAAGAGCGTAGCCGAGGACACTGTGTTGGGCGAGGAGAAAACAGAACACAGGAAGAGAGGACTTACGGTTGAGGACGTGGCGGGTGCTATGGGTGAGGGGCTGATGGAGAAGAAGAGGAAGACTGAATGAGCTGGAGAGGATCGGGGAGTAAATATTTCTAATTTTAGGTTGATCCATGCTCAGATGTACTCTTGAGACATGTTTCTAGAATACATGAAGTAATACCTTCGCCAAGGTTCCCACAATGCTTTTCTCCAAAATTTGATCAATCCCTAACCTGCAAAGTTGACTTCCAGCGCTCGCTCTCAACAGTCGAGCATGACACCACATGACTCCCTTGAACATGTGACTTCCAACCCTTGAGGTTCGAGGTGTTACAATCCGAAGATTCTCTCCTCTCTCAGGCCAGTCCTCACTTCCTGAGCTACCAAAGGCAACACTCTCTGGAATACTCCACCGTTCACTTTCTGGAGTCATTTGTCGCAATTTCCCTTCCCCTTCCCTTTCATCTTCCACTTTTCCGCTCCTTGCCTCTCCCCTCCTCCCCTCCTCCTCCTCCTCCTCCTCCTCCTCCTCCTCCCCCTAACAGCCCTTTTCTTTGTATGGGTTTTGTTGTGTTGGCGGATGTCGTGATAATGGATCTCGTTGTAATGAGAATAAAGAGATCGATGAGTTCGTAAACAGGTTGGACCGGGCATAGTTTGTGAATCGCAGAGTTGGTCTTGCAATCGTGTTGGAGTGGTGCTTTATGGACGGCTGAGTTGGTTGTGGTATGTACGATCTTCGAATTTGGTTCAGCAAGACTGCCACCACCAGTTATCCCACTGATGAGAGACGAGGCAGGGTACTGCCACTGGTAGGTCTGATAATGCAAGCCGATCATTCAAGCCATCCCGTAGTCCATAAGCAACAAAAGACGAACAGCCCGATTACCCCCAATTTGGGTTTGTAATTGTCCTTCTCTTTCATCACCTCTCGATCGGCAGCAACTCTCCAAGTATTCATCCATCACCTGGTCTGATTTTTCTGCAGTAGCTTTTGAGTTGCATAGCACCACGACTTCCAACTGTTCTCTAAACTTCACTTTGAGTTTGATTATTGTCGTGGGTCTCATGTGTCTAAAGCTTTCGCGAATAGAGTTGCCCAGACGTGAGACGGTCCCAGAAGTTCTATGGCACGAAAACTTCTCAGCCAACACAAATGCAGTGCGAAAATCTCAAGCAGAATCCATCGCATCTCTTTTGAATAATTTTTTCATTTATATTTCTTATTTATAGACAGTTTTTGTCTCCTTTCTTATATACAAGGGGTATCGAAAATTAAGTATGCTAACCAAATGCCCATCTTTCAACGCCATCAATGCAAATGCCCTTTCTCCTTTCTCAATGCATCCAAAACACCATAATAACAAAGCTAACCTGGCACACTACAAATACAAAGCTGCTCGCAGTTCTCCCAGCAGCATTCTTCTTCTTCCCCGTAGCAGTAGCCGTCGCCGTACTCTCTCCTCCTCCAATCGTCACAGTGCCTATCACCACTATGCCTGTCCCACTAGGCGCTAATGACAGGATATCGCCTCCAACAGTGACTCGTCCACCTGCTGTAAGTGTTTGGCCCGCGATGATTAGACTCGTTACCGGAGGCGGGACGATGGATGCGGTTTCTGTGATGAATGTTGATGGTGAGGCTTCATTCACAATCACTGCGTTCCCGGTAGGGGATAGCGAAATGACTTGTCCATCAACTGTTAATACTCCTCCCGGAGTCAAAGTCTGGCTTCCAATCACGAGATCCGATTGCGAGTTCTCCGTAAGTGTTGACGAACCAATAACAAAAATCGGCGCAGACGTTGTAGCTGCGGCTGTAATAGCGGGTGAGCTGGGATTGAAGCTCGAGGGCAATGGAAGCGTGATCACTTCTCCGCCAGTGGTTATGGCACTGCCGGGGAAAAGGGTCTGATCACCGATCACGAATCCAGAGGCTGAGTTGGCGGTTACGCTGGAGCTGCCAACGAGGACGACAGCTGGGGCTGGGGTTGAGGTCGGTACAGAATCTGCTGAATTGGTGGAACCTGATCCGGGCGTTGGTGTAGCGCCATTGATGATTATTGCTCCTCCCGAGTTGACGGATACTTGTTGACCGCTGATAGTCGCTACGGTTCCTGGAGTCAATGTTTGCGATCCGATGACGAAGTTCGAGGAAGCGTCTTCGCTGACGGTTTGAGAGCCGATGAGGATTGGTGGGGGCGGGGTTGTGGAGCTTTCTGCGCCAGCTGGTCCGGAGGCTGGGAGCTGAGTTGAGGTATCTCCTACGGAGACAGAGACACCTCCAGCTGGTGGGGTCCCGGATAAAAGAGGGGTAGTTTCTGCCACTGAAACAGAAACACCTTCCGGAGGTACTGTTCCTGAAGGCAAAGCCGTACTTTGAACAGGGATCGTTCCAGGTGCTCCTCCAGCTGATGTCGTTGGAATGGCAATTGAGCCAGACACAGGTGGAGGTACTATAACACCGGTGCCAGATGGCGTATCGCTGGATGCAGGTGGTGGGACAGACACAGGTGGAGGGACTATAACACCGGTTCCAGATGGCCCATCGCTGGATGCAGGTGGTGGGACAGACACAGGTGGAGGGACTATAACACCGGTTCCAGATGGCCCATCGCTGGATGCAGGTGATGGGACAGACACAGGTGGAGGGACTACAACACCGGTGCCAGATGGCCCATTGCTGGATGCAGGTGGAGGGACTATAACACCGGTGCCAGATGGCGTATCGCTGGATGCAGGTGGTGGGACAGACACAGGTGGAGGTACTATAACACCGGTGCCAGATGGCGTATCGCTAGATGCAGGTGGCGGAATAGACACAGGTGGAGGTACTATGACGCCGCTGCCAGATGGCATATCGCTGGATGCAGGTGGTGGGACAGACACAGGCGGTGGGACTACAACGCCGGTGCCAGATGGCCCATTGCTGGATG